>JAYJMB010062399.1:10403-21530 GCA_036873735.1 Pouteria campechiana | reverse complement strand
TATTTAATTATGTAATTTTATGTTATGAACGGTTTGGATCTGATGAAATCAATATATAGACCCCACATAATCTGATGCTGGTCAGAAGCTCAGAATGGTCCGCGGACCACGTGATCCTGCGTCTCCTAATTAGCGCCAACTCTGCGGGCGGAGCCCAGTTCCGCTGGTCTCGCGATGCATGCCACCGACCAAGATCGGAAACTTTTCAAAACGGTCACACCCTTGTAAAAATTACAAAATGATTACAACTGTGGAAATTTTTTTCAAAATAATCACAAAAAAATTTGTTAAGTCTTTCCCAACGTAGCCATAAGAGCTTGCCTCTGTTACCAATCTATTAAATCCAAATGAGAACTATTAAAGTTACAAAAATTCCCTTAAATTAAAAAAAATATTTCCTTCCCTTTGACTATGTAGGCATTCAAGGAATGAATTTAAAAGCAAATAGAGGGAAAATGAATGTTCATGTGCTTTTGGTATACATGAACGAGATGGACAGGATAAATTATTTTTAGCAAAAGAGTAATTTTGCCTTTTCACCGTTGAATTTAACAGGCCATTAACGGCGAACAACGCATGTGATCATTTTGGAATGGCTCAAAAACATTTGCACCGTTTCAGAAATTTCCGTTTTGCAATTTTTCCCAAACATTTGTGATCGTTTTGGATTTTTTCTTCCATGTTACGACGCTTGGAATTAAACCGACGAGAGGAGACGAGATATCAGGCCCATTTCCGTCGCGCTCGCTCGCGAGCTGATGAAATTACGCTGGAAAGCGTGATCCAGATCCAGCCGCGACAGCTCCAGATCTCGAATCCCATTTCTCCACCGCCCTTCTTCAGGTTTTCTTCTCCTTCTCTTATCTTCTTCTTCTTTGCTAGGCTGTAAGCAATGCTTCGGATTTCAGGTTTCGCCTCCCCGCAGCTTTAAGCTTCATGATATTTCCCTTTCCATCTGTAAGAATCAAATTCGCCTCGAAATTTGGTGATGGAATATATTTGCTGTAATTTTGAAGCCGAATGTCAGTGGCTATTGAATGGAATGAATTTATCTGGAGATCTGCTAATCTGTTAGTTGGAATTAGTGATCATCCGCAATGCTTTTGGTGATTTCACCTGAATTTTGCTATCTGTGCTTTCGTTGTCTAAATCTGTTTTTTTCATTGATGGATCCTCCTCCGATTATCTTCTGATTTTGGATTATTTGGCCGAGGGATACGAGCATAAGAATGTTTTGATTTTGCAATGGTGATTGGATCTGGATCGTTCGTTTATGGAAATAACTCTTGGATCAGCCATTGGTCAACGATCAAGCGGATTGGTAGATTGGAACTTTTTAAGTATAGTTCAAATGGCTGCGAGGAAAATTGTTTCTTCAACTGTGAAAATGGATGGCCGTTATGTTATTTGAATAATTAAGAGCTCGAGCCATGCAATCTGGTTGCTTTTTGAGTCGTCTTCCATGAAATAGCAGACTGACCAAATGAAAAGATTGTTTTTTTTTTTTAAAAAACAAAGTGAAATCATGTTGCAAAAGATCCTCCACAATGCAATGCAATGAGTGTCTTGAAAGGAACCATCAACGCTTTTTACTACTTTTTACTGGACGCACATGGTTCTAGCTTATCATAGTGTTTGTTTATTTTTGGGAATTGAAGAAATTAGAGGTGTCTTTTCATGACTACCTTTTGATTGATTGAAATGTATTTGATTAATTTTTATCATTAGAGAAAGATCGCAAATTTCTCAGTTCCATAAGGAGTTGAATTGATACCTGTCACTAGTCATGTAATATGTTGCATGGCCCTTGCTTTCTGTCAATTAACACGGTTTCCTAATGTTTTCCAAAGTACTTTTTGCAGGATGAAATCAAATTTCTGAAGTTTTCTGAGATGTTTAATAATGGTTCAGTCATGCAGATACCATATACTTCTATGGCAGAAGTGTTATATGTTAGTGGGGTTCTCTAGGTGTTCAGTTTCAGTACTAAAGTGAGGGCTCTCATGGGCTATGCCATGAATTTACAGCCTCCATTCAGTCTTATCTGACTCTTGCTCTGCAAATGGACATATTTACCAACTTTGGACTAACATTCATTTGCAGACCACTCACCAATTCTGTATCCATAAGATTTGGCTGATAGGGGAAAGAGTTCTGAAATTTAACACAAAGATTATTTCTCTTAGTTGGTGGCATATGTTATTTCATGGATTCCTCATCCATCAGTTGATGTCATCAATCAGATGCTTGTGGCATGGTTTTTGTCACTAATATTGTTGATTTTAATTTTGAGTTGCATTTTTTAAATGGAAACTTTTGGTTATGTGGATATATTTTATTTGGAGGGGCTGAGCTCATCATACCATTCTTTTCTTCAATCAGTGTAAATAGTGGGAGTATCATCATTGTATAGATTGGTAGCTATGTCGAGGAGGCCAGTAAATGCAAACAGACGCTTTACAGATGGCGCAAGTGTTCCATTTGGAAACTCTCTACATCAGAAATCCAATCCGTCTCCTTTACTGTCTGTTGGCCTGCTTGTTTTGGTATGTTTTACTCTGATTAGAAAGTTTTTCATTGCTCCATGTTTCTTGTTACACTGGGCTGTATTTTCTGAGGAAATACTCAATGATTAGCCTGAACTATTAGCATTTTACACTTCGTAAATTGCTAGGAACCATTTTTTAATGATCCAAAATTTAAAGAATTCATGTATTGAGCTTCTCTATGAATTGTTAATAATGCATATCCTGGCTGCACTAAAATATCATTCACTCAACACCCATAAGGGCCCAGTTAATTGTTTGGTTTGTTCTGTTGTGGAATTTTTTTATCGCTCATCCAAAGTGCTGTCACTTGGAAGAATTATCTGCATCATGAAGGATGAGCTTTGCCATGCCATGCTTGGCCACATTAATCTTCCAGTAATTTGGCTGAGCATATTATCTCATTGTCTTTGAGGATTACACTAGAATTTATCTCAAGCTCTACGAAAATTGGATTGTTCATTACTGATTTAAGTCAGATATTGAGATTTTTTCTATTTGCTGATTCTTTCAGGGCGCATTCCTCCTCATTGCATATTCTTATCGCGGATCAGGTTTGTCTTGGGTCCCTGACATATATTTCAGCATGGAGTAGTTACCGTGAAAGATTCATTTCTGATGTCATTGTCTAGATTTGAGGGGATTACTGATTTCCATTTGCTAGGACCACAAAGAAAATGACATTGTAATTTTTTTTTCTAGATATGGTACAATTTCAGTTTAGTTATTGATCTTTTACTTTCTTTGTGGTGCTCAAGGAATTATTGTGCAATCCAAATAGTTTTATTATCTTGTATTCACTGCATCTCAAACTGAACTGAAGTTTTCACATGCAGGTGGACTTGGTAGCAACAGAGAGGCTATTAACATTATTCAAGGTAAATGGATGCACGTATATATTTTAATATATTCAGTTGTCATTCATCTTTGTCATATCATGGAGCCTTATAGTTTCTGATTTATTTTGGTAATTATTTTCTAAATATTTAGCTATTTCATTCTTAGCTAACTGATTCCAGACTGTTAAATATTCTCTCTTGTTGAGCTCTGGTAACTTATCATGTCCAGATATGTATATAGGCATGGGCATGAATGTGAGAGCAGCAGGACAAATCGTTCTTGAATTTTGCATGGATAGTTGGATACTGAAACTATCATCCATTAAAAAGATACTAATTATATTTTTGATCTATTCTAATCAGGATTGCTTTGATGCATTGAATCAAAAGGTAAAGAAAGTCTTCCTGAGAGACAAACCTCTTTAAGAAAGTCTTCCTGAGAGACAAACCTTTTAAAAGATAACCTATGTTACGTGATGAATGATCAGATTGCAATTCCACATAGTCATGACTTGTTGTTAGGTTTGAAGAAGAAAGCATAAAACCTGGCACTAGCCTTCCTTGGTGGAAGTGATGGATCACCAATCATGACACCTATGAAAATTGGAAACATAGAACATCATGCATGATGTTAGACATTCTTTAGTATGGAGTGGGTTACATTGCCTTGGTTTGGTATTCAGAGAAGTATGCTTGGTTCTTGTTTCCCTGCTTGTTTGTTGCTTTGGCTGTTATCTTCATGAACTGATCTTGAAAAATTATTTTTCCACCTAGACCTGAATAAAATGAATGAAACACATATATATCAGATCAGACATTTTGGGTATATATTGATCTGTGTATAAAACAAAAGGGAATTCTCTACTTCATTTTGAAGATCTCGATAAATATTGTCATTTGCAGGGGACCATTCCTGCACCCTAGAAGTTCAAAGAGCTATACCTGTCCTGAAGAAAGTATATGGTGATAGCATGCTTAAAGTTTTGCATGTGGGCCCTGATACATGCACAGTGGTTTCTAAGCTATTGAAAGAAGAAGATACTGAAGCTTGGGGTGTGGAACCATATGAAATAGAGGATGCTGATAGTACTTGCAAGAATCTTATCCGCAAGGGTGTTGTTCGAATGGCTGATGTCAAATTTCCTCTTCCCTACAAACCCCAGTCGTTTTCGCTTGTGATTGTGTCAGACACGCTGGATTACTTGTCTCCAAAGTACCTTAACAAGACTCTTCCAGAATTGGCAAGAGTTTCAATGGATGGCTTGGTTATTTTTGCAGGTAACTTCTCGAACAAACTCATAGGTGTATATGGATGAAGAATTGAATTCAATAGAAGTAACTATTCCAATATTGTATGAATGAACATATATGAGTGAAGTCTTGTAATCAGGTGATAAGTCTACAAATCTCAAATGATCCAGTTAACTCTAATTTCCAGTTTAAATTGAACTTTTGGCAATCCTTTTCTGCCAATCATTCAGCTCAAATATCCTACTTCATGAGAGAACAAACAAACATAAATTTTGCTCAAAACCTTATGACTTATTGCTTAAACATTCTTAGGGAAACTTGTTAAATAAAGGTATAGAAAAAAGAAAGAAAAAGAAAACAACCATTCCAGAAGCATTAGAGAAGATGAAGGCATCATGTTAAATCTCTTAACAGTTGGGACCAGTAATATATTTTTCCAGCATTATTATTGAATTTGGTTTATGAATCCAAAATAATTTTCTAATGTCTTAGAAGGTTAGAGATTTCCATAGATACAGCTTCATGAACCAGTGCAAGTGTCATGAATCTGAAGGAATAATAGACAAAGCATTGATATTTTTCCCTGAAAGAAACATCTTCTCACAAAACAGAACATCCAAAGACTAAAAATTGCATATCAAACTAAAATTCCAAATTCAGAATAAGAAATAGCTTTCTATGAAAGAGGCTTGCTATTTTCTGCCAAAGAAACAGCTTCTAACAAAAAAGAACTCATGTGCATCCATCACTCTTTAAATGCCACTAGGATGCATAATTTTCATATTTAACACTGGGTTTTTGAATTTTATCAATACCTAAGAGATTCAATTTTGTACAAGTCAGTTACTACAGACTTGCTGAATACACCATGATATGTTTAGTTTGGGAAGTGTTGTTTTTGTTTTTGTTTTGTTTTTCTAAGGTTGGAGTTTCCATGTTTAATCCTCTGACGTGCATGTACATGATGAGGTTCACTTGCCCAAACATCGCTTTTTGTTTCTGTTGTTGGTTCTATTTTTTCCTATTCAGTATCTTCTTCTTTTAAGATAATTTATTTAATATCCATGAATTATGTGACGCTCATTGCTTTTGATTGCCACTTCTATTTTCTAATGCAGGTTTTCCAGGGCAGAAAGCTAAAGTTACTGAACTGGCAAAATTTGGGAGGCCTGTAAGTTTTGTGACTTGACAATAAGGATTTTTTCAAATATGGTTATGTTCTATTATGTTCTCTTTTCTTCTCTTTTTCACCCCTTTTAATTGATGTAACATTTAACTACTACAAACAATTGTATTTTTTTTTAATTATTATCTACATTTCTAATAATTATTTTCTATCATTTTACCTAAAAAGCTAATCTATTTTATTTTTATCACTTTATTTTTTATCATTGCTTTCTATTCACATCGTTTCCTCCCTTTCCCTATACCATATATATATATATATATATATATATATATATATTTTCACCCTTTTTTCCTCTTTTGTACCTTAGCTCCAAATTTTCAAACTAATCAGCCACTAGAATCTTTTACCGTGCGCTTAGTTTCACAAATTGTCATGAATTGAAACTAAGGGTGTAAATTGGGTTGGTTTCAACCAAACCTGAACTTGATTTCAAACTAATTAGCTACTAGAATTTTTTAGCATGCACTTGGTTTCACAAGATTTCATGAATTGCATGTAAGTGCGTAAATTGGGTTGGTTTTTGGGTTGATGGTCTGCAATCCTAGTTGACCTGACCTAACTTCAAATATACTCAAATTACTTGAACTACTTCACGGCCTCTACATGCCCACTTATTCCTCACATGCACTTCACTAAAGTTTCTCTACTTTGGTGTTGAAAACATATTTTTAATGTTGTACTTGACAGAAAATATTTACTTCAAATGAATCTAAATAAAAATTTACCATATTCAAAATTAAAAAATTTATTTTTTGCCTCCAATCATCAACCTAAACCAACCTAATTTTCTTAGGATTGGATGAGGATTAGGTTGAGATTTTAAAAAAGGGTTAGGGTTGGGTTGAGATTTTTACAAATTGGGTTGGATTTGGGTTGATCCTCATCCAAGTCAACCTAACCTGATTTACCTCCCAATTGAATCCATGATATTTCATAGTTAGTTTATCATGTCCAGTGCAACATTATCACGTCTTCATGATGTCTGGTGTGCAACCAAAAATATGACTATGCCCAACGCAAAAGAATGCTAGGTTGCTGAGCTCATTAGGTGAGCCATGTGCATGAGGAAAATGGTTGGCACAAGGTTGACAAATTTTATTCCACATGACCTACCTGATTATAGATGCCTGATTGTTGGAGCAGTCACCTCATTAGTGGCTACTACCTGATGCATGCTGAGATATCAAAGTGGGCTAGATATGTGCGTGCTGAGATATCAAAGTGGGCTATGTATGTGCATGTGCTGCCAATACTCCCTTTCGTTGAACACTTCAACATTCCTTATTCATTACCCTGAAAAGGTCACTATTCAACAAAACATTTGGGGGATCGTGTATTGCGTAAGATCATGATAGCATGCTCTTGGTAGGTTTATTCATGACTTCTCATCCCTGACATTGCACCAAGCTAATGCCATTCGGCAATTTGTTTTGAAGGCCAAATTTCGAAGCCCCTCCTGGTGGGCTAATTACTTCATTCAGACAGGCCTAGAAGAGAATGAGATTGCCTCCAAGAAGTTTGAGCAGGCTGCCAAGACATCATCATACAACCCAAGCTGCCAAGTTTTTCATCTCACTGGTACATACCATTGATTCCCAATGTGTCTCAGGCATTCATGGTTTAAGCAGCCGCAGGGTGTAAGTTTCCTGGTCGGATGTCTTCCTTTTTGGTTTCATTTGGTTGGTAAAATCGGTTTTCTAACCATTGTGGGGTAGGCCAAAAGTTGTTAGTTGATATATTTATGTAGTTAGCACGACATAGATCTTATGGTTAATCCATGGAACTAAAAAAGGGTTCCAATCTGCTCCTTATCTCATAGTAATGGGTATTCAAATTTTGTTGTGATCAACTAACTGTTATTTTTAAGCTAAGATATAAGTCATAATCTTACGTCCGATATTATACTCTCTAACAATTCATGGAATTGTGATTCTGAGATATGCGTGGAACAAAGAAATAGTTGAGCAAAATTGGGATTTTTCCCAATAGCACTAAATTAATTATTTTTAGCTGTTGTTAAAGTTGTAATGGAAACTGTTTCTGTGAGCTCAAATTTTGTTCACTAATCAGCTCTCCTTGCCGTGAAATCTCCCTTTTGAACACTTCTAGTCTTGAAAGCTAGTGGCTGCCATTTATAAGCCATTTGAATCCCTAATCTCATTAATTTTATCCGTGAAATCAGTGATACACAAATGGGCGATGGGCTGGACAAGGGGCTAAAATCTACATTATAGCTTTGTGTGGCTGCGCGGTCAGATTTAGCACTTTTTGCAAAAGTGTTGTTGCAGAAGCGTGTTTAGGAGAAATAATAATTTATATGTTCTACCTAAATGTGGAAAATGAGCTTTTACAATAATAATAATAAAAATTGCGGTGAAGAAATGCACGGCTACACTAACCTCCTACAAAAGTGTATTTATACCTTTAAAAGCACTTTAACTTCATGCAATGATCGGCCAAATGAAGCCTAAGACTCGTTTTAAATGAAGAGAAGTATTTTTATGGTATGTTTGGATTCATTACACACTTGTGCATTAGGGTGTTTGTACACACGCTTTGTTGTACCAACCAGACGGTATTTCCAATACACCCTGTGCTCCTTTCTTTTTGATTATCATGCTTACTTTTTAACCATTTATTCTTGTATATTTTTTATTTTTTAATCACTTATCCATTCATATTCTCTACTTTTTAATGATTTACTCTTATTCTTTCAATTATTTATTTACTTTTTTTAATGCACATTGAATCGGATATTATTTACTATATTATTTTGCCTTATTTGTAATACATTCTACTTCTAATACACATTATAACACAGACCTGCATAGGGAATTCCAAGCACACACCGATGGAATCAGTTCCACAAATGGTTGAGATATATTTTTATGCTACCAAAAATGTTCTTGACTAGAAATTAGGGTTGGCCGAAGCAAATGACCAGCATGGGTATGCTACCTAGGCAATTGTTCCACGACGTATGGTAGGAGAAAAGGATGGTGAAGGAATGGTGGGCTTTGATTTTTCCCAATGTTGAAAAAATAAAAAAGAAAAGAATGAGTACTAGTCGTTGCTGCTGATATGCCATGCAACATTTGAATGAGTTGAGTGGAATACATTAAACAGAACGTGGATTTATACGCTGGACAACTGTCGTTGAAATCTACCATCTTTCTCGCACGCCACGAATCACAAGATATAGCAAAATCTTCATTTCTCAAAAACTATTTTTCGCTCCAGATTGTATATTCGAACAGATTGCATCTCCTTATCTCGAGACATTCACACTATTTTCCGTGTACATGATCCGATGGTGGGATTAGGTTTTTTCTTAATTATAAGAATGCGTTTGAAAAACGAAGATTTTATGAATGCTTAATATGACATCAGTGTCATACAATTATTTTTTCACACACACACACACACACACACACATATATATATATATATATATATGTATATATATATATACACATCTATAAACCTTGCTCAAGAATAATTCGAGATGTTAAGCTTTCAACCATGAAGTTGGTTTTATGTTTTTTTTTTTTGTCCATTTTCATGTCTGCCATAGATGGTGTTGCAAAAGCTCTGATACCAATTACAAGTCATAATCATATGCACAAGATCACATGCATATCATTAAAGACACAATCAAACACACAATCAGAAATACAAGATTTATGTGAATAATGCTTTTTAACCTAGAAGAAAAAAAACTATGGGAGAATAAGTCACCGAGATATACTTAAGATGTCTTATATACATTTCATGGAATATCTCACATGTATTCCTAAATAAACATATTCTGCCTCTCTCACCTCTCAGAAAAATCATAGAATTTACATGATGACTCTCTTCTTTCAACCCTAGAATTCATCTCCTGAATCCTTATTTGAAACACCATTATATAGCTTATCTAGTGGACTTTCCTATATAAACTCCCTTAGGCCTATCTCACATACACAGGGCTATTAGATTTTCGAATACAAGATACAAAAACCAAACAGATTGATGTTATACTTTTAAAATAAATAAAGTTTATCAGAAAAATGCATTTAAAATATCAACAAAATAGAGAATGATGTTAGTAAAATAAACTTTTTATGAGAAAGTAATATATAATAGTATGAATATAAATAATGATGAAAAAAATAAAATTAGTAAAAGTAGTTATAATGTTATTTCCCATTAAAAATGGTATAGAATGAGTATATTTCAAATACACTCTCTATCCTAACACACCCTTAAGGAATCTTCTTAAGATGTTACGTTTTCAACCATGAAGTTGGTTTTATGTTTTTTTTTTGTCCATTTTCATGTCTGCCATAGATGGTGTTGCAGAAGCTCTAATACCAATTACAAGATCATAATCATATGCACAAGATCACATGCATACAATTAAGGACACAATCAAACACACAATTAGAAATACAAGATTTACGTGAAAAACGCTTTTTAACCTAGAAGAAAAAAAACTACTAGAGAGACATAATTAATTTACTATAAAAAAAGTTATAGAGATATACTCAAGATGTTTTACATACATTTCATGAAATATCTTCACGTATCCCTGAATAAATATATTCTGATAAACCCCTTTCTCTCTTACTTCTTAGAAAAATCATAGGATTTACATGATGGCTCTCCTCTTTCAACCATTGAATTCCTATGCTGAATCCTTATTTGAAATCTCATTTTATAACCTATCTAGTGGACTTTCCTACATAGATTCCCTTAGACTCATCTCACATACGATGGGGCTACTAGATTTTCAAATACAAGATACAAAAACCTAACAGATTGATGTTACACTTTTAAAATAAATAGAGTTTATTAGAAAAATATATTTAAAATATCAACAAAATAGAGAATGATGTTAGTAAAATAAAATTTTTATGAGAAAGTAATATATAATAGTCATGAATATAAATAATGATGAAAAAAATAAAATTAGTAAAAGTAGTTATAATGTTTTTTCCCATTAAAAAGGGTATAGAATGAGTATATTTCAAATACACTCTCTATCCTAACACACCCTTAAGGAATCTTCTTACTCTCATTAAATCATGCGCAGATATGTAATTTTTATAATTGAATATATATCTCTAAAATAGAAGTTAATAATAAAGTAATATGCATAGTGGCATTATATGGACGACTATGGTCATCCATATTTACTTCCAACATCATCAATTTTGAGTATTATGGGCTTCGAGTATTCACAGAAAAAGTGGCGCAAAATCTATTTTAGATGGTGTGGAACCCCTTTTCTGAAAAAAATAAAAATAAAAAATCATTG
>JAYJMB010062399.1:0-10303 GCA_036873735.1 Pouteria campechiana | reverse complement strand
CAGAAAAAGTGGCGCAAAATCTATTTTAGATGGTGTGGAACCCCTTTTCTGAAAAAAATAAAAATAAAAAATCATTGGTTTTTAATTATTTGTGAAACATACATCTTTCAATGCTGCGGTCTGCAATTTCTACCTAGCTGGTGTGTATCACGCGTACCTGTCGTGCAGCATATCTCCTTAATTTTACTGTACAAAATAAATGTTTATTTGGTCGGCGTCTCCAGAACTTGGACGACTTTCAGACCTCCCTGAGACGATGACGAATTGAAGATGGTGTGCTGATGAATAAACGACACTGATACATCCAGCTGCTAGCTTTTCATGGACTTGGACCAGGTGTATATGCTGTGGCATAATTCCATGTCCTTTGAAAACGCGAAAAAGTTGAAATTGTCGATGTGTGACTTTATTATTTTGAGTTATAAGTCAAGCTGCCGGCATATTTCATGCAAAGACTTTCAACCCGCTTGCATCCCAAAAGCTGAAAACACCATTGCATATGCATTGCCCTCCCACAATTATTCATCATGATTTTCAACTTCTTCCGCACGTCTTGTTTGTATTAATAGTAGGATTTCAAAGAAGTCTACGAAGAATTTCAAATGGAGATTGCATGTACTGAATTTGGAAGGAATGTGTTTTAGCAAACCTTGCTAATGTGGTTTCATGATCTGCAGTTTGAAATCAACCTCATCTGTGAATCACGGGGTTTGGTTTATACATGCATCAGGCCTTAGTTCGAACTAACGTGGATGGTCCAATTCATCTGAAATGGAATGATACGACCATGTGGATTGCAGAAAATGGAATCGGACTTAGGCCAGCTGATGGCTGCCACATTCCGTATTTGACTGGGATTTGTGGTCCACCGTTGCACGTTTGGAATCGCAACTTTGAATTTTGGGTCGACCATGGCATGCATGAAAGTGCCACAAAAGTCTTCTCCCAGAAAATTCGAGCCCTATATATGTTGAAAATATGGGATTATAAGGGCCAAGTTTTCATCAATTGCAAGGTGTAGTTCAGATTACTGTATGTGCTTGGTCCAAGTAGGCGATCGAGTGACTATTTCTCTAGCCCAATCTCGACCATTGATTTTTAGAATTGCACGTGTTCATGAAGGATTCTGTGATATCGAAGAGTATCCCATAAGCCGTTTTTTTTTTTTTTTGTACGCGTGAATATGTGATGCATTTGGTCGGTGGAATTTCTGAATTGGGCAAAAGCCCTTCCTAACATGGCTAAAGCCGCATTCAAAAAGGCTGGAAAAACTCAAAAAATCTAAAAGTCTTGAGGCCCTTGGAGGGCTTTTGACAGGCAGGCAAATTAATTAGCTGCCGCTAGGGTCAAGTTGCTTATAAGGTTGTGTGAGTTGTTTGTCAGAAATTAAGGTAACAAGGAGTACTTTGGTGAAAAATTCAAGTTTGTGGACCATTGCAAAATGGGTAATATAATAAATGGATATAAAGAATGTGTCATGCTCCGACCTTACCAGTACTCAAGGCTCCATACTACAATCACCATCTCCCACCACGATTTATACCCTTTAAACCTTTTAAAATTTAACCAAATTCATTTTATCTAAACAAGTCTAGAATTCCCTTTTTAAATTCAACAATCTCTTTGAATAAAAGTGATATTTATCAACCAATTAACAATTCCAGGTATTTTTGAAAACTAGCAATGCACATCACATCTACATCATACTTCACCACCATTCATCCTCTTGCAGGATATGAATAAAATCACAGTAAGTCTAACGTATCAAACAACAGTTCAGTTGAAATAAATTTGGTATGTGAGAAATGCTAGTTGACCATACAAACTCTAGCAAAAATACTCGCTAGACCGTCCCAAAAATCAAAATCGCTCTGATATGACTGTATAAATCTGTTTCTTCAACTGATCTAGATAAGATCTGGCCTGTTCAAACATCACTAAAGCCCACTAAAATAAAATATATCCTACCGAAATCTGATTGTCCAAGCTCAAGCAAAATTTAGACTGTCCAACAAATTCTACCCAACCGAATAATCTAGCCGTTCAGCAATTACAAAATCTAACTGTCCACCAGATTGTAGATTTGGCCACTTATCTAGCCCAAACCCCAATAGCACGTCCTCTTCTAATTAGGACCCTAGTTGCTTACAAGTCCTAATGCAACTGTAGCTTTCCAAAGCATATTGCCATGCGCAGACAATTTTTTTTCCTTTTTTCTTTCAATTCAATTTTACCCTTAAATGGGCGGGGTATTGCAAGTTTTATAATGCTAGGCTAAGGGTGTAAATTGAGTTGGGTTTAACCAAAACCTGACCAATACAACCCCATAGAGGTTGGGTTGGGGAAATGGGAAAATGGGGTTCATTCCAACCCATTTTGTAATTCAGGTTGACTTTGATTTAACCCGAAACCTGATGAATCCAACCCCAAAATGGGTTCGTTTGGAGAAATTAGAAAATTGCGAGATAAATTAGGTTCTATCCAACCGAATTTGTAATTCAGGTTGATTTGGGTTGAGGCATCAGACGGCCCTACTTGATTTAAAATATTGTTAAATTATTTAAATTATCTTGGCCTCTGCATTTTCACCCAACACATCATTTTTTCTTTTTTAAATATTTCAGTGTTGACTTATTATTATTTTTTAATGTTATGGCCAACCTAAATTATTCACTTAAAATAAATTTAAAATAAATATTTACTGTAATCAAAATTATAAATTCAAAATTTTAACTTCAATCATCAATCCTGATTCAACCTAAACCTAACTTATTTTCTTAGGATTATATTAGGGTGGAATTAAGGTTTTAAAAATAAAGTCAAGATTAAATCTGGGTTGAGACTTTTACAAATATAGTCAGGATTTAGTTGATTTCAACACTTAATGCCAATAAAAAATTTAACATTTTGCAATATGTACCAGGCATGTAGAAATTTAGTACTACTTTCTTTGTGAGAAGATATTAGGTGAGGAAATTGATTTGATTTATTCAACCACAAGTGATCAAGTTGTAATGGTCTTCACCAAAACAATATTTGGTATTTGGTATAGACGTATTGAAAACTTTTAGAAACATACACGCATTATTGATGTGAGCCAAAACTTGATAAAGAAGAGGAGAGTTATAAATTATATTAATATCAAGAGTCAATAGATTTATTAGACATAGCAAGTTGCTTAGAATTGAATTGGATAATTTGCATAGAATTAGAAGTGTATAGGGATTTATCCCTCAGACACAATGGGATGGAGAACTTGTTTGGTAAGATGCTTGGGCACCAAGCAAGAAAACTAAGTAGCATGTGCATAGGCTCTTACTTGCGTGCATTCTCTCTCTCTCTCTCTCTCTCTCTCTCTCTCTCTCTCACACACACACACACACACACACACACATCAAAATAAGGGTGCAAGTCGGGGCTGTTCAACCTAAACCTAGATTTCAAGCAGGGTTGGGAAGACATTTTTCAACCAGAATCCTAACCCGCACCTATGAAAGGTTAGGAGTGGGAAGGGGGTTAGGTAACTCGCATGAACCTGAACCCGCACCTCTTCATTAAAAAATAAATAAAAATAAAAAATATTTTCCAGTAATAATGGTCTATATCTACGTAAGTATAATATCTTTTGCTGCTTGAGATAAAGACAAGAAAATTCTCAGATGTAATCAAAGTATACTACAAACTACATATACTAAAAATATTCAAAACTTACTAAAAATACTCAAAACTATACCTTAGGGTTATTTGAAAGTAGGCGCTAGTATATTCATGTACTATCTCTTAGATATAGATTGTTTATCTCTTGAGTGATATTGTTTAGAATGACTTGTATATAGAAATAAGACTTGTAGAAAATCCTTTAATTGGTGTAAATAAATCCAAATGAACAATATAATAATAGTATTTTATAATGAATTAGGATCCTATAAGACTAAGATCACCAAACCACTAATCATGAGATGACCCCACCTTCCAATATTGTTGTTTTGCTTTTTCTTTTATTCTTTAAAAAGATTTTGACTTTATTCAACAAAGGAATGAACAATTTGGATGACTAGCAATTATTTGACAAAGGATAATACTATTACTGAAGGCAAAGAAAAATATAATGAAGAAGCATGTGAGATATAGATTAAGAGTACTTTTACTTTCAAAAAAATGTTATTCAACCTGAACCCAAACCTAAAGTCAACCTGCAAATATAGTGTTAGGATTAAAGTTGAGAAAAGATTGTAAAAGCAAGGGTTAGAATTGGGCAAACTCAAGCTCACACTAAACCCGTCCGACTTACAACCCTACGTCAAAATCATCATGCCTTCACTTCAATCCTGTTGATATAAGGATGCTTTCCACCTAGCATTACACAATCGAACTCCACTCTCTCTCTCTCTCTCGGTCATGAAGAAGCAATTTCTATCAATCAAAGTTACAAGCAACTCGCAACGGGGAAGACTCTTCATACTTCCTAGGGTGGCAGGAGTATGAGAAGAATCCACATGACCACATCACTAATCCTACAGGAATCATACAAATGGGTCTTTCGGAGAATCAAGTCAGCTACCCTTCCATCCCATTGCATGGCAATCAGGCACAATTCTAGGTTACGCATTGCAATGTTTGGTTGGAATTCAGTAGCATTTCATAAGTTAATTTGGATTTTCAAAATCCATTTTGAAGTGTATGTTGGTTTCCACTTCCCCAGCCACCCTATATATATAAGTGTTATATATATATATATATCTTTATAATAGCGAAATTCTGACAGTCTTCTGCACTTAAGATTTTGCAGGATTTTAGAATTATTTTCTTCAAATTTGTTTGTTGGGCCAATGATGTATTTGGCGATAGCAAAGATTAAAGTTGCTACAGCATTCTGCTGTGGCTTGCCGTCTTCATCAAGGATTAACTCACCATGTGAATCTTTTTTGTATGAGTTTAAGATTTCACTTCTTTGATTATCAGTGAGTTGGTTATCTCTGTCTCGATTGGGTTGATTTCTCTTTCAGAGTCTGTTGTTGCTGTTGATTTAGAAGATGATTCTGAATCAGTGGTAATTAGGATTTTCATTAGTTGATTCTTGATTGATTCTTCTACATCATTATCATCAATTTTGATTTGATTTATTTTTTGTTTAAGTTTTTCCTTTTGTTTTAAGTTTTCTGGGCATTTGTTTGAGTAATGTCCAGGCTTTCCGCACTTAAAACATTTGTTTGTAGATCTTTTATATTTCTTATATGATGAAGATGGTTTCTGAGTGATATTATATTTTTTATGACATCTTTTATACTTATTGAATTCGTTAGTCAGTGAGTTGGTTATCCCACCAGCCTTTGAGTGTGCTGGTAAACCCAATGACAAGAAGATTGATTAATTCATGGTCTGTATAATTTGCTTTGGTTGAGTAGGCAGTACTGACCATGGTGATTTCTTGTAGCATATTGATTATCTATTTTTCAGATTTACCATCTATGTTCCATTCATAGATAGTATTTACATTGTATTAAGATTGAGTGAACTGGTTCCTTTCTTCGTATAGAAGATCAGGAGCAGTAAACTTTGGATAATATGGTTTTAATCCGTATTTTGGTTGAGATTGGTGTTTAAAAGATAATTTGTTTATCTTATTAGATTGTTTGGATGAGATTGTGTTTGTGGATTCATCCGAAGGAGATGTACTCTTTTGTGTAAGTACATGGATAGTTTGGCTCTGCTTTAGCGGAGCAGCAGGAGTACTACTACCTTCTCTAGGTTGTAGTCCTATCCTTGAAGATTGTGGGGTGGATTGATTGTTAATCCATTTTTTGATTTCTTCTTCTTTTTGTCTTAATTTTTTTTTGATATTTTTTGGAATATCATGTGGTTTAAAGATTGGTTTATCATCTGGTTTTTTAGTTTTCTCTTTTTTATGATTTGGTTTTTGTTGGTTATTCAGATGATCGGAGATTGTTGTTAATATTTTGTTTGTGTAATTGATTTGTTCATGTATTTTCCTAATGTCTTCTCCATTAGGAGGGATTGAAGTGTCTGGGCGATGTTTGTAAGGAGCCCCAGTCACTACTTTGTCTTTTACCTTAATATTTATTTTTTTCTCTGGAGGGAAATGGGATTGTTTAATAATTTGTTCTCCAGATTTTCAAATAGGTTTTAAGGTCAGATTATGGAATTTTTTGAACCATTCAAAGAAATAGATCTGTTTCTTATTATGGTTCATCCATTGATAATATTGTTTTTTGATCTGTGATGTTTCTGATTCTTTAAATAGATCAAAGTAGACTTTTCTTTTTCTTTTATTATGCTTAGCATAAAATTCTTGATTTATTAGTTCTTTGTTGATTGTAGACCACTTTTTAGGTTTATTTCTTGTGATTATATTTAGTGAATCTTCCATTTGGGAAGCTGTTGGGGACATATTTTGAGAATGATCATCAGATCGTCGAGAGCTGTGAGGCTCATTAAAGACATGACTATGTCTAAGATCTGGTGATTGGTTCTCATAATATGGTTGTGTAGATGTTCCTTTGATTTTTATCCCTTTTAATTTTTGTGGCTTGTATTCAGGGATTTCTGAGCTTCTGAAACTACTGAAGGATTTTTCAGTTGGTTTAGTAATTATCGGGTTTGGATTTATGGGATTGGAGATTGAGTTCCTTCGAGGAATGATTTCGATATCTCTTTTCTGATGGTGGATTACGGTTTCCATTCGGGAGTTTTGGATTGGTTCTGGTGTGGGTACAACAGTTAACCACACCAGAACCAATACAAACTATCTGAGGTTTGAATGTCAATTCGACCAACTTACTATCCAAACTATCTTTTGAGGATATATATATATATATATATATATATATATAGAAGTGAGGAAATCATCGTTGATCATATGAAAAATCATTTGAGGATGTGCAGCATAAAATATTTATGCTGTTCAGATGATGGCAACGACATGATTGTGTCTATCAAATTGATGAGAATTTTAGCGGAACCACGCTCTGATCACTGCGCGTGCCTGTGATGCATGTGTTTTTTATGCTTTTGTCTTTGTGGTGAATGTGAAAGAAAAATAATCTTGCCTTTCTTTATCTTCTCGAAGCTCTCCTTCGATCTCATTGAGTCATGGCTCCCAAACAACCCTGGTGCAATGTCGTTCAAACAAGAAAATGCTTTAGTGTTTAGAGAGATTGCACTATTTCAAGACTATCATGGCGGGAAAGTAAGTTCCTGAGTAAAATTCTTGATAGCAGGAAGGATAGTCCCGAGTAATTAATATGCGTGATTATCTAAACTTGGGTTAATTCACTTTCAGGCATTGACAGAATTCATGTCTGAAACGAGAGCTAACAAGGCCAAATTCGATCCAAACAAGCTTATACTCACTGCTGATGCAACTTCAGCTAATGAAACTCTGATGTTTTGCCTTGCTGACCCCGGCGACGTTTTCCTTCTCCCAACACCATACTACCCAGGGTACTTAGTTCTGCTACTTTTGATTCTTACTTTTTGAAGCATGATTCAGAAATTAAATGCCATATGCATGCAATTGCTCTTGTCGTGCTTACGTTTTAGTTTACAAAATCATAGGTTCAATCGAGATCTCAAATGGCGGACTGGAGTGGAAATTATTCCAATCCATTGTTCAAGCTCCAATGGCTTCCAAATAACTGAAAAGACTCTGGAAGAAACCTACCAATTTGCCCAAAAGCGTAAGCTGAGGGTAAAAGGAGTCTTAATTACCAACCCGTCCAACCCGTCCAACCCGTTGGGCAAGACATATACCCAAGCTGAGCTTGACGTTCTCCTTCGATTCATCTCAGCAAAGGGAGTCCATCTAGTCAGCAATGAAATATACTCGGGCACTGTCTTTGACGAACCACGCTTCATCAGCATCGCTGAAGCTGTCAACGAGTTTAAAGATTATGCAAATATCCAAGACCAAGTTCACATCCTCAACTCTATCCAAGGATCTCGGTCTCCCAGGTTTCCGAGTTGGTGCAATTTACTCAAACAACGAGGCAGTCATTGCTGCAGCGACGAAGATGTCAAGCTTCGGACTGGTTTCTTCACAGACTCAGTATCTTCTATCTGCAATGCTCCCCGACAAGAATTTCACAAGAAACTACATAGAGGAGAACCGCAAGAGGGTGAAGCAGTGACACGAAATCTTTGTATCAAGTTTGCAAAGCGCCGGGATTGGATGCTTGAAGAGCAATGCCAGTCTGTTTTATTGGGTGGACATGAGACACTTGCTAAGCTCTCAAACATTCGAAGGAGAGACGGAATTATGGAAGAAAATACTCTATGAAGTTGGTTTAAACATCTTCCCTGGTGCGTCTTGCCAGTGTACCGAGCCCGGTTGGCTTCGCATGTGCTTCGCCAACATCTCTAGTGAAACCCTTGAAACCGCAATGCAACGACTCAATGCGTTTGTCAAATCGATCGAACGTGGAAGTAAATAGGTTGGGAATTTCAGAAAACTATTGTTGGAAATATTTAGCAATTATATGATTAGCAAGGTTTATTGTGCACAGTGTAGGATCTACAATAGAATTATGTAGTGATATAATAATTTACTTTTGTTCTAAGAATGGCTAGGCAAATATGGTTTGCGACAACATGAATTCCATCCATCTCCTTCAAACCCTTCTATAGATTCAATGGACAAAACTTGTTGAGGAGTCGCGTGACTTGCCATTATCCGTGTGATACGTCTGCATAACAGTCACTTGACCATTACGCATACCCCAGTATGTGGAGTGTGAATAACAAAAGACTCCACTTTCCATCGCCTGACCTTACGTATTCAATTGAATAACGTTTATAAATTTTATTTAAGATGTTATAATTCATTTCTAAGCATTTTCAATTTGAATTCTTTATCCAAATTATTAACCCAAAACGTCAACCTGTTTTCAAACCAAATTTAATTCAAATTTTACAAAATGGATTTGGTTTGAATTAAGATTTTAGAAGATGAGTGATGAGTTGGTTTGCATTTAGATTTTAGAAAATCAGTGATGATTTGGTTTGAATAGAGATTTTACAATTCAAATTATTTAGTATTGGACTGACCTTAGCGCAACCCTTGTCACATGCCATACACATTTGCACGTGCGGCACGTATTCTAACTTTTCATGCATTTTCCATGCGTAAGAATAACAGGAGCTTCTTGCTTAATGACTCGTGCTAGCTGTTGCAAGATAGAAATTAAAAACCTAACCTCGAAATATATTTGCCATAGCTGTTATAAAAATATTTTATCCAATAACACTTATTTAGCAAAGATTCAAAAATTATTTTACTGAGAGACTTGGATGGATCATACAGGGAAATAATTAATTTCAATGCATATATATATATAGCAAATGATCTAGTGTATCCGCCTACATTGATATATTCAGTATAGTTGGTGTTTTTACCGTGCAATGCGGCGACTGAGATCTCTGCCCTTCGTGGGCGCTATAAGTGCGGCAGAGAGGGAGAGTTGGTTTTTGGACTCCATCTTTCAGAAATCCAAAACACGCAATACGGAGGAGGTTATGACATGATTGGCGGCTGTCTTCCTCACTCACACCTCTTTACCATCTACCCACCCTCACCCACCTCAGTAAGTATTAAAGATGAGTACTTAATTAATAAATTTTATATTAAAATTTTTTATTTTTATTGAAAATTCTATTATTTTTGGAGACATAAAATTTCTAGGCCTAGTTGAAAATTAGTGAATTTTTTTATTAGTTAAAATTATTTATATTCTTTTTATTTTTCCAGGCCTAGTTGAAAATTAGGAAAAATTTTCATTGGCAAAAATTTATATTTTTAGTAAAAATTTTAATTTTTTTATTATTTTTATTTATGTCCCAAATTATGCCCCATGTCCAAAAACCAAGATTCCATGTCCCAAGTCCATGTCCATGTTTGAAACACACTAAAACATTCCATAATTCATGTCCAAAATCATGCTCCATGTTCGAAAACCCAGATTCTATGTTCGAAAACTCAGATTCTATGTCTCACTTTGAACTTTATGTCCGAAACGCAGTAAAACCCTAACATAAATAGGAAAATCAAAGCTGATTCTTCCTTATAGACACAACAACTTCCCATCTCCTTTCTATTTCCCAAGTCTAAAATCCCAGCAACTTTTCCATCTTCATTACAGATATAGTGTCTTTCCACAACATTTAAACATTCCTTTATCGCACCTCCTTTCTTCTTTGTTTTTCCTATTTGTATCTGTTGGGCCATGGAAAATCGAAATGAGCCATCTAGCTGTAGCCGAGCAGCTGTCCGACCGATTGATGACACCTG
>JAYJMB010062388.1:0-26135 GCA_036873735.1 Pouteria campechiana | reverse complement strand
CTCTATCTTGCAGGATTCTAGGCGGGATCTTCTCGAGAGCCAGATCAGCATTCCGTTTGGGGACAACCCAAACAATAAATAAAATAGAAAAATAAAATTTTTAAGGCTATGTTGGGATAGGGTTTATTAGAATGAGAGTATATTAGAAAAGCACAGTAAAAAATAATATCAATAATATAATTTTTTAGTAAAAAAGTAAAAAAAATAATTAATAATATAGTTAATAATTAAAAAGTAGAATCATTATAGTAGTTAAAATATTATATTGATTTAAAAAAGTTTAGAAAAGAATATATTACTAATACACTTTTTTCTTAATGCATCCAAGCATACCCTAAAATAACTATATATTATATTACAAAAATTACTACACTTATAGATATATATGATGTTCATAGCTTTTGTCAAGATATTAGATATCATGTCAATGAAAAAATCATTTGTGCTTTAACAATCAAAAAATTATTTCCATTATAGGTCTTAAATAGAGATAATTTTAAGATAATCAAAATAAATATAATGATAAGTATAATGGTTGGTTTAGATCTTACTAAAATATTATGGTGTGTGTGTGAAAATAATAATGGTACACCAAATACATGTTAACATTAACTAATTGTCAGTTATATTGAGAAAGAAATTTTTTAATATCTTTGGAAAGTAGTATCTTGGCTTGATATACTTGGTAACGGAAGGAGATGATGCCGTAAGAGTTAAAAAATTATGAAATAAATTTATTTAAAAAAAAGGATAATCAATAAAAAGTAGTATGATTATGTACAAAATTGATAAGGCCTTTGTAATATAAAAGAACATTAATTTTTTTCCTTTCCTATTTTCCTCCAAACCAAACAAGCCCTAAATCAAATTTGGGCCAATTAAAATGAACGGCTCCTCCTTTTTTTAACATAGTTTCATTGTCATTTGTCTTTTAACATAGCTTCATTGTCATTTGTCAAATGTATATGCTGGTTTACTAAATAAACAGAAGATCAGTTGGACAATTCTTTTCTTCTTGTTGATGCTCTTCTTGCAAAGTTGAATTCTGGTTGCTGAAGATATCAACCGATGGGTGGAATGACGGCAAATGCCCCAGTCAATGTGAATTTGGGGCTATATCCAGTCGCATGCTGATTGATTGGACTTGGCATCTTTGAGTCGTTTGTAGCTAGCAAGCCATTGTTCACTCACAATTACAATGAGAAAAGTGACAAATACGAATGTCCTGCCTCGAAGACTATACCAGGAAACAGTACCAATGATCAATCTCCATCACTGAGTGTTTATTATATGGCTGCTTTAATGATTCTTCGTTCCGGTCCTTGGACCATCCCTCCACGTCTACAGTAGTTCTGAATTGTGGGAGTTTGGCTGTGACACATTCGACGGTCAGAGGTCAGTAAATGTTATTATCAACTTTTGTACCAATTTCTTTCCTAAACGTTAAAATATCAGATGGTGTGATAAAATCACTCAATATCATCATGTAAATGCCTGGAAAATAATTGGCTTTTGGCCGATAAAATACTAGCAGTAAAATATTATAATCTTAATCGACATGGGGCAATTTTCGTGTCTTTAAGTGCGGATTAAGAGACTGTCAACTCGCCCCCAGGATACATGATGCCAGGTTGACCCAGCTTTTGGGGTGACGTTGGCTTGTTTCAATCTGCTAATGGAAAGAGCCAAATCTGTCAATTTACAACTGATCAAAGATAAAAGCAAAAAGTAAAAATATAGAACCATTGCGGCTGTGACGTGGAATCCATGATTAGAAAAAAGAAACTGAAATCTACCCAAAGAAAAACATGCAAGTGACTGCCTGATAGAAAATGTCTACATGACAAGAATCTAACTACAGCCAATGTATACGTGAACTATGCAGGCGTTATTCCAAGTTGTCTACTATTAAAACGGACGATGCTGCTCGGATTGTTATTTGGCATGCTGTCAAAACTTGGAACTCACTTTTAGCCTTCTGTTTCCAAACAAATCTACAGGACTTTTGAGCCTGAATTCCGAGCAACCCAGGCAATACAGTTGAGCTTATCATAATCAGGGATCCAGGGCATTAATGAAGCTACTTGTGAGAATACAGCAGATGTAGAAATTGAGTCCGTACCGGCCCACCCAAAAAGTTTAGGAGCACCTGAAAATCTAGTGCTTCCTTGACCTGGACAAATCATGTTGCATTTTGGCCATCGTCATTAATATTTTAAGAAGATGACCGTAATAAAGTCATCGGTTGTGAAATGGTGCGTGACCTTAGGAGCCTTCCTCCTCATTTCCACGAAATTGTCTAGCTGCCTCCGTATTCTCATACTAGCTATAATCCTCACACAAGGCTGTCGAGTTGGGAGTGGCCAATTTATAAGTTGAAAATGCAACAAAAGACCATTTTACAACTATTGCCGATTTCGGTTTCTCCACCCTCTGCTGTTAAACGTTCAAAGAAAAGAAGCCCAATAATCAAATACTTCAAAACTTCAATTAATGGGTATGGTCCCGCTTTGTATTTTATGTCGACTTGTACGTTTGAAAGCTGAGTCTATGGCTGTGCAAGAAATTCTTTACCCCCAACATGAGTAAAGAAATTTCCACTTTCTTTAAATATCAAAAGGAAACGTATTTGGAAAATAATAATTTATCACTACTAATTTGTGTCCTCTAGTGGTCCACACCCACGCAGCTACCTTTTAGGGATATATTTTAATGGCACTGGCCATGCGCGTTCCCCATTAATAGTGTATGTGATCGGACACCAAACACTTCTGACTGTCCACATGGAAGTTTCAAAGTATGGACTGAAGATTTGTCGAAACCCAAAAGCAACGTAAGGTCGGAGAAGATGTTCTAATGCATAATCTCGTGTATCGTCGTTAGGTGCCGATTATTTAATTCCTGATCTCGCACTGTTTTCTTTTCTTCCGTCACCCCGCCGCGGAGGCGCCCTTGACCGCCCCAAAAGTCAGAACTCCACCCGCCACTCTTGCCCCACCTGCTTAAAAGCTTTTATGCTCAGACAGCGTTGTATGTTCCATGCTCGGCCTTTGAAAAGTTTACAAACAGGGAAAATAAATTAACTCATTTCAACTATTCAGTCGGTCGGCTGCAACTCGGATGGACCAAAATTACGTAAATTAGTCCTTTATGACCCGTCCTCGCATATATTTACCATACCACTAACGAAAGGAGGGATGCTCCTGGACATAGGAACTTTTCAACACACGGCACATTTTTGTAAAATAAATTTAAAAAATTAGATATGATTTTTAAATATCTGAATGTTTTCTTTTGACTTAAAATTAGATTGTGTAGGGAAAAACCTTCCTCCGCTAGTGCATCTGAAAATAAATATTCAAAGAACGACTGCCCCTAGTTTGATTTCCAGTGGCACTTAAACAGCAGTTAAAGATTGGGATTATTCGATTAAGCTGAAAAATAAATTGTAGGCACCACATGTATGGTCCCTGGATTTGAACTTTTAAGCTGACTTGATATCTCCAATTTCTAGGATACATGGCTCCCGCACATGAAACGCCATCCTTTTCCGTAGTAGCAAATAACTGCCTCATGGTTTCAAGTAGAGTAACAAGTCGTTCGACCATGAATTTCCTTTCCCCCCGTCCAGTTTCTCAACGCAACACCTTTACTACCATCTCCCTCAACGACAACTTCTTTTATTTCCAATCTTCTGTGCAATCGAAGGCATTTCTCACCCATAAGCAAAATGGGAAATGCGATCCTTGCATGCATCAACCCCAATTCCAACTCCCCACTGAAGCTGTTGGTCTGGGATTGCACCACAAAGTTGCTCGCAGGAAAACGGCTGGCATGCTTCCACCCCAATTCCAACTCCCTTGTGAAGTTGTTCTTCTGGGATGGCACCACCAAGATACTCAAAGGAAAGCAACTAGCCAGAGAGCTCATGTTCCACTTCCCTGACAAGATCATCTGCCACGCCGACTCTTTCTACATCGGCCGCCCAGTCCAACCACTATCGATCGACGACAAACTAGAGAAAGGCCAGACATACTTCGTTCTTCCTGTCGAACCATTCGCAGGCCAGGTGCTATCAACCACATCACTCGCAGCTCTGTCTCCAAGTCCAAAACGTGGGCCACCCATCAGTCCATGCATCCAACCGTTTCAGTATACCAAGGGAAGCAATGGTCGGATGATGATCAAGGTATGCCCAGAATTCATGATGGGATTGATAAGAGGAGACAGTGAGGAGGGGCGTGTTGATTCGAGCAAGAACGAGCTGTGTAGTACGCCGGAGCTGCAGAAGCAGTACAAGATGCTCGTTGGGTCTAGAGTTCAGGTGTGG
Source organism: Pouteria campechiana (assembly GCA_036873735.1). Lineage (NCBI taxonomy): Eukaryota > Viridiplantae > Streptophyta > Magnoliopsida > Ericales > Sapotaceae > Pouteria > Pouteria campechiana. The sequence goes on along the minus strand of JAYJMB010062388.1, from coordinate 21,805 downwards.
TCACCAAAGCTTGAGACGATTGAGGAGTGCAGGAAGGTTGGGGCGTCCCCATCTCGGCTTTTAAGGTTGGAATGGCGACCAAGGAAGATGGAAGAATAATTTCTTGGTATTTCGTTGAGTTATTCAAAGGATAATTTTAAGCTTGAATTTCGATTTTCGATTTTGCTTTTTATGTGGAAAGTCAAGTGAATATAGGTGGACAGACGCCTTATTGATGGAACATGTGGATTACCGGTGCGTCAAACATCAATAAGAGGCGCCCAGATTCCACATTGGATAGATCTCCATTCGCCCAAAAGATAATTTCCAACGATGCAAGTTAAACGTAGACCTTTTTGGGTTTACCCCACCTTCGAGGTTACTCTACATGGAAATTAGTTTCTTCTAATTATTAACTGCAGATGACAGGGATTTTATTCTATTTATGAAGGTGGATGTACACTTAATGCATTGGATGTGAGCATATTGGTCTTTGTGAATCCTTCTTTGATGTTAGAAATTGCTTCTCTTAGTAATTGAATTCAATTCATCTTTCAATCGTGATCAGTGTTTGCCAAATAAAAAATGTCAACGAAAATATAGCCAAAACAAAAAAATTTTTGCCCACTGACAAGATGTTTTCGACAGGGAAAAACTATTTCAAAATTGCTAGGTAGGAGAAATTTTTGAGATCAAGGAGAAAATATTGATGTAAACCTCTTTGTTCAATGTGTTTGCAAAATCAATTTTTTCAGAAAATAATTTGCTAATAATTTCAATTAGGAATCTGTTAGAAAATTTCTCACTAAGGAATCACTAAATATTGTTGGGAAGACACATAAAGCCTTTCTAAAACTCAATTCAATCCAGGTAAACCAAGTTTCTCTTCAAAACCTACCCCAATATCTGCAAAACCCATTTTTGGTAGAGGTTTTTATAATTTTACACTAAAAAATTAGTACGTGAACAATTAATTCCAGGGTCTGGATACATTAGAAGCAGCAGCATTTAAAACCACTCTAGTAGTAGTGGTATTATGGTAATTTCAAGTTGCAAGTAGAGTTCTTGCAAGTTGTAAGTTTCGGTAGGTGCATTTGATTAGGTGGTCTAGTATCCACTTGAAGCGTACACATCTACAATTTATCTGAGCACTTTTTACGCTAAAATAGAGAATCTAATATGTTGAGAAGTTGCACTATTTATCTAAAATCATGTTGCAATTGATTTGAAGGAATAAATAGCCTAAAATTGATATTTTCACAGGATGGACAATAACCATTGAGTGCGATTAAAATTTATTTAGTGAAATTTCATATGCACTACTAAGATTATTTAGAATAGAAAAATATTTACTTTCCATTTGATTTTGAATCCATTATTACATATATGTGGATGAGGGATGGTGGGAATGGGCATGGATCTTCATGGGCCATAGAGCATGGTAACATTATAGTGGCTTGTGGGAGAAGAGTAGAAATGGGCCTATACCTTGATGGATGGTCCTGTACCTTGTTGAATGGTCCTATACTAGGTCATATGAGACCTTTTTTCTGACTTTGATAGACCTTGATGAAGCCCGTATAATTCTTTTGTCTTGTTCAATTTTAATGACATTGACGAGCCTTGATGGTCCTTGATAAAGCTTGATGGGTAGTCCATGAGGATTATAAATGAGCCTTAACTTAGATTGATGGGTAGCCCATCTAGACCTTGATGGTCCTTGATAGGGCTAGATGTTCACCTTAGTTTTATGGACCTTTACAGGTATTGATGGGTTTTCACCATGGGCTTTTACAGATGTTGATGGAACTTGATGAAGCTTAATCAGGCTTGATCAAGCTTGACAAGGCTTGATGGAAAGAACTTGACAGGCCTTGACAGTCCTTGACGTTTGATGGGCAAATTTTAAATACGCAGAAATTCTTTTTTTTCTATGTAGGGCAAACATATTTATTTTAAAATATATTTTTTACAATTTATTCTTTTAGAAATGGAATAATTTTTTTTATCTCATTTAGTCGTCCACCTACACGTGGATAATATGATAATTTGTTTTTATAGGGAAGAAATAAAAATTTTGACCCCTTCTTGTAAACTTGCATATAATAAAATTAATAATGAATTATATTTTTTCTATTATTATTTACATCATCAATAAAAATAAATTATTTGCCTTTGAATTTCCTTCATTCCCAATTAGCCAATCAAGCCTACTCCAATTTATTGTATGTGGTAATTGGAATTTTCAATGTGCAATTTCTCGGTAGCCTTGCATACTCCTCACATCAATTTGACTTGTCCAGCCCAAGAATATTGTGCCGTTCAATTTTTTCTTTGATGCTTATTGTGGAATTTCCATTTTAATAAAATTTTTAACCCTTTCTTGTAACAGTGTGTATAATTAAATTTTCTCTATTTTTTCTATTGTTATTTACATTATCAATAAAAAATTTATTTGCCTTCGAATTTCTTTCATTCCCAATTAATCAATCAAGCCTATTCACCCATGCCTTATTTAATTACTCCATAACAACTAGAATGTGTTGGAAGTATCTCCAAAACATCTGTTGAAGATATTAATTAGGGGGACCACAATGAAAAAGACAAGTTTAATTCATTCATCTTTTTTAGAACTACTAATTTAATTAAGTTTTTAAACATTGTCTTAATTTAATAATTGGGAGAGTTATAAATAGGATGAGAATTTTAACTTTTGCATATGTATTCACTTCCAAGCATTGATTTATTTTGGCGACAATCCTAACGTGGAGAGTAATACCTTACGGATTCTATGTGCACAAAAATCAAAGGACTAAATAAAATGAATGCATAGGCTAGCCGGATTCTAGGCAACTGAGAATTATCCAATGTACATACTAAATCTTCTTAACATTGTATTCAAGATCCTACAAACAGTCCTCTGCAGATCCTCTCCTATGGTTTTGCACCTTACATATGTTCATAAAAACTTCTTATTGATATAAGATAGAAATGTATACGGTCCAAGGAAATTAAGATTACCATCAAAAGATTGTTGAAGCAGTGGCACAGGTTTTATGGGTTTTAGGTATTGTAATGGACTGATTAGCATTCTTAGAGTAATGATTTGTGTCAATTTTTTTACCTATTAATCATAAAGGAAAGGAGTCTGCAAATGCAAGATTCTAAATAGCTTTCCTTTTGTCATTATCAAGTGTTATATCTATTTTATCCAAAACAATGCAAAGTTTGATCTACTTTGAGTAAGTTAAATGACATTTGGAAGCTAAATTCACTCAAAATTGCAATTTGAGACATGTTTAGCACAAATCTTTCCAAATCATCAAAGAAATAATCAGATAATTTATACATCAAAAGGTAAAAAATAATAAATCCGTTTGATTAAATAGCAAAGCAAGGGTGGCCAGCTTATAAGTAGGAGTTGGACCTTGCACAAAATTTAGTAGCCAAATGGTTTGGATCAGATTACTCTTTAAAACATAGCCAACTTGTGGCATAGCATTCTGCTGCAAGTACTCTTTTCTTAGAGCTGTAAATTTAGTTGCCAAGTCATCGTAGTCAAGGAGCTTTGGATAGACATGGCCACTTGGCTTGCTCTCCTGTTTAAATTGGAAGGAAGAAGAAGAAAATGTTGGTTTGTGGTTGTGATCTTGGGGCTTCCTTGAGGTGGCATTGTCATGGCCCTCTGATATGGTGGTCTCAAGTTCATGGTTTCGGTCTTTCTTGAACAGGAGATTGAAGAAGACTACTTGGTGGCATTTTCTGATAGTTGTGCCCCTTTGCTAATCTGCATTCTGCTATGCCCATAAATTTCAGAAACATTGGTTGTAGCATTAACAAGTCCAGGAAAACTTGTTCGATGCTTGACATCTTTACGAAGTTCCACATTGGAACCCAAATTTGCCCGTGGTTTCTGATGTAGAGACGCTGAAATCAGTTCTTGCTTAATTTCCAGCATTAGCTACTAAGTTGATAGAAGTTTTAGAATAGCTTGTTGCAACACAATCAGTCACATCTTGGTATGTATAATGAAAACTATACCTCTCTTGCTCTAGTTGAAAATTGCAAGCACGTTTGCCTGCAAAAACTCTACACTTGGATGGGCTCACCTAATCGTTTTTCTCATCATTGGTAAGGAAACAACAAGGATGGTCCAGAGAATAGTTAGCAAATGTACCATGGTCGCACTTATAGCGACTGTATGATCTCCTAGCATAATTGTGCCTGTGGGACTCACTGTGGTATCTTATTTCCTTCATCTGCTTCCTCCTTGATTGAAATTTATACTGTTGGGATGATGGAGGCTTTTTTGCATGCTGGCTTCTCAGTAAACTCTTCCCACTTCCTTTTCTTGAAATCTCCCTTGAATGCTCTTTCTTAGTGGGATCATTACACCAGTTGATGAATTGAACACTTCTTTCTTTGGTTTTATCCCTCTACAAACTTTGGGAGGATTAGAATATTGAGTCTACCATTGTTTGCTTCAATTAGAAAGACTAGATGTACTTTCCATGGGCAGCATAAGATAAGGAGAAATATAGTTAAAAAAATATAGCAGCTTCTTGCTTGAAATAATTGTAAGATCATGACGATGCAGTACCAGGGAAACCATTTACATGGATTTAAACCACATTCATATCAGAGAAACTTATTATTAACCATATCATGTTGTATTCAAAATATTAATTATCATCAAAACCTCCAAAACATGAGAAAGTAACACCACATGCAACTTTATTTATCGAGCAATTCATAAAGAGAGTGCTTTTCGAGTTGGTGGTTTTTCAGCAAAGAGTATGCAGATAAGTTCATCTTGTTCAAAAATCAATTTTCAACTATCCAATCTGATGTTTATGTTGGAGACTTCCAATTCAGTGCAAATGAATGAGTTTGATCTCATGTTGGATCAAAGAAAAGCCCATCTAATCTCATGTTGGGCATTTTGAATTCCATTGTCAACAGAGATCACAAACAGAAGTTGTTGGCTGATTTTAGACCAAGAGATAACCTAAAGTGGAAATCAAATGATTTGGCTACTAAGCAATTGCTTTCAAAGTTAAATGGGCAATGCACAATAGATGAAATGTTCTTGTCTAATATGCAATAGCCTGATCAAAAGTTTACCTTTTGAATCAAGGAGAACGTGGGAAACTGGAAGACAAACAAAATAAAATAGTTACCTATGTCACCCAAACCTGTTTAGACATATTAGGCTGAAAATATTAATCCGAAAAGACCTCATAACTATCATGAGTATCATCATGTGCGTACTATGATAAAATGGCAATCATGAAGGATATTACAAATGCACATACTTTTTCTTTCACCTATTTTTCTTAGCAGTACCAAGAATAAATAAAATAATATTGAAAATCCTACAGTTGCAAATTATTCTATTATGTAAAGTAAAGATCTACTTTGTGCTGTATATACCCCACTCAATATCAAATTAACCATGGCATGCAGTACCGACTATTCCTCAAAAGCAAAGAAGGGTATACAAGTAATCCCATTGTATAGAGGAAAAAGGGGCAAGAATATACCGTTTTGCACCAAAACACAGGACTTAATAAGGGACCCATCTAACAAACGTAAAAGCTCCAATGTCAACTCTGGAAAATGAAAAAAGAAAAAAGCCATCTCCAAGCAAGTTTTAGACAAAAAGAGAAATCAAAAACAATGCGACGAAGATTATTGAATATAACACCTAAATTACTATCTCTTCATCCTCTTCGATCTCTGCAACTTCCCCGCCATTGGCAACAAATCATAGAAACCTTGCTTATGAGAAGGCCTTATCATTGAAGATTTGATGGAATGGGGACTAGAGATAGAATGAAAGGCTTTTGAGTTTGTAGGGATTTGAGAGGTAGGTGGACTGCTGGCTTCAAAAATAGGGATGGAACTCTTAAGGATTGTGGCCATTTTCGAGTTCGATGGAGGCGGAGGAGAGGATGGAAATGGTTTGTCGGGTAGACGCTTTTAGGGGTTACTGTGGTCAAATACGCAGCTCTATATGCAGGCAATTGGAGGTGATGCAGTGCCATATGCTAGCCAAAGATAAAAAGAGTTCAGCACTTTCCCCCTTTCTCATAGGCAAAGCCGCAGAGCAGGTAATTGCTTGTGGACGTAGACTCTTGATTCTAGACAATGGGGCCCAATTCATGCAGTTGGATGGCTTGAATCAATCACTACTGCTATGGGCAATCTACACCTGTTGCAGAGTGCTAATTGACTTATTCTCATCCACACTTCCACCCTTCTCAAAATGCTAGATCTTGTTGCAATGCATGATGTAGACTGCTAGATAATTTGCTTGAATGTGCAAAAGAATTTGTCGGATTAGATGTGTTGTGTTTCCCCAGCTAAAACTTAAAATAAGAAAATAAACTTGGGAAGCAAGATGTGGGTCATGTCAAAGTAAAGTAAGTTTAGCATTGAATGAATTAGGTCATTTCATTTTAGAATTTTTCTTTCATTACTGATTTGGGGCTTGGAAGATTGAAATGCAGAGAAAGTTGGTTAGTTTTCTCAAGCACCCACTCCATTGTTCATCCCGTAGGTTAGGCTAAAACCCAAGAGGGGAGGGATAAATTGGGTACTTAAAAATGATTTCTCAACCTCTTTAGGATTACTTTTTCCTCTAGCAATCAATCACTTGAACATAAAATAAATAAGACACAATGATTTTTATAGTGATTCCAGTAAACACTTCACTCCACTCTTCAAAGATCACTTTTCTCTTAATGTTTTAGGTCCCATTATTCCTAATAGTAAAAATACAATAGTGTCCCCAACACTCTTCTAGATTATAGCTCTGGGGGGCGTAAACAAGTATCACCGATACTCTTCTGGGTTCTAGCTCTAGGGGGGTATAAATACAGTGCTCTTAGCACTCTTCTAGATTTCAGCTCTAGGGAGCGTAAATAAACAATTCTTGTCTACACTTAGACAGTCACATCTCTTCTTCAGTCTAGTCACAAATACTATCTTAAGGAATAAGAAATAAATATTAGAAGTTTAAGCACAGAAATTTCCCAATAAGCACAAGAGAAGTTTTCTGAAAGTTGAATGCAGAAGTAAATGATCTTCCCAATGGTAGTTGAGAGCTTTGAAGGAAAGTTGAGGAAGGTTTTAATGCAAGGCTCTTGACTTTTGAAGGATAGTAGAAGGTTAAGCTCAGATCAGTAAATGATCTCAAGAAGGTTTGAATGATTTTCTCAATTGCTTCATTACTTCCTTCTGCTCTAACGATACTTCATTTATAGCTGTTTTGAATTCTAGTTGGTGGTGGTAGGTGAGCTCTATTAATAATAGAAGACAATATCATTGGCGCATTTTAAATCTTCTGACTTCTGCTAATTCCTCATATGTTGTAATGCCTGCAGCACCTACCTTGGAGATGATGATTTCAGGTTTCTCAATAAGCTCTAGTCAAAGTATTACTGCATTAGCTGTTGCTTTTACCAATATAGAAATATTGTTATTAATGCTAGGCGAAGACTAACGATTCATTCCGACCGTTACTCGTCTTTTACTTATGATAGACAAAGTATCTGTCCAGCTATCCAAAAGATCCATAAGATAAAGTTCCTTCATCTATTGCATTGTAAAGGCATAAATATCTTTTTGCTTTAGAGCTTTTTCTATTGGGTTTATTTGTTTGTAAGTAACAAAAAAAGTATTAGATTGTAGACAGGTTTTCTTCATGCCTTTGTTTGATAGAATATTTCTTTATTTTGTTTGTTGATAATAGATGATCATTGACAAATTCTTTATTCTGCCAAACACTCCTTACTTCTTCCGCTTTGTCTATTGATAGCAAACGATCATTGACTTACTTGTGGCAGACAGAGTCTCTATTTTGCCATACGATTCTTACTTCTCTACTTTGCCTATTGATGACAGATGAAGTCTTTTATTCTGCTAAAAAGATCTTCACTTCTTCTGCCTTTGTCTGTTGATGGCAGATGAAGCCTTTTATTCTGCTGAAAAGATTTTAACTTCTTCTGCTTTTGTCTGTTCTTATCAGACGACCATTGGTAAAAATCGCGGATTGCTTATGATAGATGAACTCTATTGTAAACATAGTGTCTTGCATCCGTCAGATGTAGTTTTCCATTTTAACAGACGAATGGAAAACAACCGAGTCCTTTTTATTTGTATTTTGTCTATTACGACACTTCATCTTTTGCCTTTCTACTTGCTTAAGCCTTATCGCCATGAAATATGTTTTCTGTGTTCATTTATCTTTAAGACCTACTACTTGATTCTGCATGCTAAAACTTGATAAAAACCATTAATACATAATCTTTAATAAAGTTTTGTTTGTCATCAAAACCATGGATTCATGTCAACATTCTCCTCCTTTTTTATGACAACAAAACTTGATTAAAAATTATCTCATAAAAGATAATCTCCCTCGAATGTATGCAGATAAAAATATTTGCAATGTTTAAATATTTCACATATTGCCATCTTCTGATGTTTTTTTATCTTGTTTTATATATATTTACCTCCTGATTATTTGGAATGTATTCTCTCCCTAATTCATTAAGTGTTTATGCAGTTTATATTTTTTGTTTGAGATAATTTGCATATTCTTTCACCTCCTTTTTGTCATCAGCAAAAAGATGTACCTCCTCCACACAAATAGAAGTAGTCAAAAAATAGTGCAAAGATTTCACTTCATTTTAGTACAAATAGCAATACAAAGCAGATTGGCCTAGATATAAACATTCTAAGTTTGGGGAGATGGAGAGAGAGAGATTGTTGTGGAACCTGAAGAGGTTGACTACAAGGTGGGGGGGAGGGGGGGGGATGTGCATCCAAAACTATGATAGGTTTCTTCGAGTGTGAGAAACTAAAGTTTTGGATGGTGGATGAGAAGATGAGGGGTTGGAGATGGATGTAATATATTTGTTTATTCCATTCCTTTCTCCTTCAAATGCCTCAAATGATGGTAATATATGAACCAGGGCTATCTAGCAGTGATGAGATTGATGAATTGTTTCTGCAAAGCAAGATTTTGAAGAAAAATGCTTCTGAGAAAATGAATGGAAGAATGGTGAACACAGAAGCATTTTCTTCCCTCTAGGAAAATAGTTGCAGAACTAGCAGTTGATTCTTCAATTCCCACCACGCGCTTGTCTTCTCTTTGTGATTGCTTTAGAAATGTTCTTCTCTGAAGAATTTCATTTTGGTAGTGTAGAGAAGGTTTGTGACTTAGGAGTTAAAATAGATTGATTATGGGGCCTATACAAGGTACATATAATTAGTGCTAAAAATAGGATTAGATGTGATAACCATAGCTGTAAGTTAATCTAACAAGAAAATGATGTGTACTCAACCTCGGGAAATAACCTTTAGATGAAGTGCAAATAGGGCACTTGATTCGAATAACTTACTTCGTTTGAGACAAAGTTTAGTCTTAATAAAGCATGTTCAACATCGCAATTTCAAGCATAAAAATATTAGAGATTTTATCCTTAGATCATCAAATTAGTCATATCTAATTCTTTTCTAATGTTACAGAAGGTGTGTAAGGATAGTGGTCTAGTAAAAATATCAGCAAGTTATGTACTTCTGAGCACATATTCTAGACATATATCATGTTTCTCAACATGTTCTCTAATAAAGTGGTGCTTGATTTCTATATAGTTAGTTCTTGAATGTAAAACAAGGTTTTTTATCAAGCCTATAGCAATAGTGTTATCACATTTAATAGGTATGTCTCTATAGCTTAGTCCATAATCAAGAAGTTGTTTCATTTATAGCAATTATGCACAACAACTTCTAGCTACTATATATTCAGCTTCTACTATAGAGAGAGAAACACTAGTTTATTTTTTGGAGAACCATGATACTAAACTATTTTCTAGAAATTGATAGGTTCCACTAGTACTTCTTCTATCAACTTTATATCCTCCAAAATAAGCATCAGAATATCCGATGAGTTCAAAGTTTATTCCTTTAGGATAATAAAGTTTGTCAACTAGATACTTAAAAATTTATTTTACTACAGTGAGGTGTGATTCTCTAGGACTGGATTGGAATCTAGCACATAAGCATACACTAAAGAGAATATCTGGTTTAGATGCAGTAAGATAAAGAGGAGATCCAATCATTCTTCTATATTGATTTTGATCTACGAGTTTACCTCTTTTATATTTGTCCAGCCTTGTTGATGTGCTCATTGGAGTGCTTGCTGCTTTAACTTCTTCCATTTTAAACTTTTTTAACATCTCTCTAGTATATTTTGGATTGACAAATATAATTTTCATCATCTCTTTACTTGATTTGCAATCCAAGGAAGTAATTTAATTCTCCCATCATTCTCATTTCAAATTCAGCCTATATGATCTTTGAGAAATCTTGATAGAGTTTTTCATTAGTAGCTCTAAATATAATTTCATCAACATAAATTTAAACTATCAAGATATCTTTGTTAATATTTTTGATAGACAGAAACCTTTCCTCTTTTGAATTTATGATCACTTAAGAATTTGCTCAACCTTTCATACCAAGCTTTTGGAGCTTGTCTTAAACCATATAACGCCTTGGTGAGCTTATAGACATGATTGATTTGACATTATTCTCAAAACCAGGAGGTTGATCTATATATACTTCTTCACTTAGATATCCATTTAGAAATGCACTCTTTACATCCATCTCAAATAACTTAAAAGTCCTTGTGAGATGCAAAAGCGAGTAGCATTCTAATGGCTTCTAGCCTAGCTAAAGGGGTATATGATTCTTCAAAATTAATTCCTTCTTCTTAAGAGTACCCTTTAGCAACTAATTGTGCCTTGTTTCTTACAAGTAGCCTACTTTCATCCGGTTTGTTTCTGAATACCCATTTAGTTCCGATTACATCAACATTTTTTGGTTTTGGAACCAGCTCCCATACTTTGTTTCTTTCAAATTGGTTTAGCTCTTCTTGCATTGCTATAATCCAGCTTTCATCATTTAAAGTTTGATCAGTGTTAGTTGGTTCTATTATAGATATAAATGCATAATGACCACAGACATTTTGCATAGACCTTCTTGTTTTGACACCATTATATACATTTTTTATAATTTGCTTTCTAGGATGAGTAGTAACAAATCTCAAAGCAGTAGAGGGTTGATAAGGAACATTACCTACTCTTACCTTCTCTTCATTTTCTGAACTTGGTATGCCTTCGTCATTGGCATCATTCTCTTGATCCTTAAATTTCAGCTTCTTCATATTTGTTGCAGCTTCATCTGCAACATTATCACTCTCTTTTCTCAGGGTTATATTTGCTTCATCAAATTTAACATGTATAGATTCTTCTACAATATGTATTTTCTTAATTTAGACTGTAAATGCTCTATTGTTGGAGGAGTAACCAAGAAAGATAGCTTCATCACTCTTTGGATCAAACTTTTCAAGATTATCTGTCCCATTGCTTAGCACATAGCATAAGCATCCAAAGGGACAAAAATATGAGATGTTTGGTTTTCTTCCTTTCCAAAGCTCATATAGGGTTTTTTTAAGATTGCTCTTATGATAACCCTATTTAGTACATAGCAAGCAGTATTGACTGCTTCTTTCCAGAATCTTTTGGATAATTTACTTTCATTTAGCATGGTTCTTGCTATTTCCTAAATTGTCCGATTCTTTCTTTCCACAAACCTATTTTGTTGAAGAGTTTTAGGGATGAGAAACTATGATGAATTCCTTTTTCATCACAAAAATCAATGAATCTTCTGTTTTTAAATTCACCACCATGATCACTGTGGATGGATACAATGGACATTTGTTTCTCATTTTGGACTAGCTTTGAAAAAGTATAAAACATTGAAAATACTTCATCTTTGCTAGTCAAGAGAATTACCCATGTAACTCTAGAGTAGTCAACCGCTATCACATATACGTATCTTTTTCTTCCAAGTGTGACTATGTTTGATTGTCCAAATAAATTCATATACAATAATTCTAGAGGTCTGGATGTGGATACTTCATTCTTAGGGTGGAATGATACTTTCGTTTCTTTTGACAATTGATAAGATTTGCATATTTAATTTTTGTCATAGTTTAATTTTGGTAGACCAATTACGAGATCTTTTTTCTACAAAGACTCAATATTTGACATATTGATATGTCTCATCCTCTTGTGTCATACCCATAGATCATCCTTGACTGCAATTAAGCATTTTTCAACTATATTATCCAACTATACTAGATAAATATTTTCATACCTTTTTTTGCTAAATAGTTGATCATTGTCTATATTGGATACATTACATGTCGATAGTTCAAACACAACTTTGCGACCCTTGTCACATAATTGACTGATGCTTAGCAAATCGTGTTTGAGTCATTCTACATATAATACATCCTTTATGCATACATTGAATGAGTTATAAAGTTTACCTATTCCCTTGATGAGACCTTTATCATTGTTGCCGAATGCTACTGTTCCTCCATCCAATGCTTTAATTCTTTGAACATCTTTTTATTCCTAGTAATATGTCTCGAACAGCTACTATCCATGAACCATGTATTTTCTAATGTAGCTTTGAGACTTACTTGCATTCAAAGTAAATCTTCTTCTTACCCTGTTGGTACCCAAGTATTGGGTCTAATGATGTTAGTGTGTGGTATAAGTGTGTGCTCATTCCTTGCATTTTTATCTCATTTTAGCATCTTTTGTTTGTATCTTTTTGGTATAACAATCATACACTTTATGTCTAAATTTATTCCAGAAATAGCAAATATTTGGGACTCTAATAGATGCAATAGATTCCATTGGTTTCTTTATCCAGGGATAATTCATGAGTCTTCTAATGTTTGAATAATTCTCCTTTTCTTCTGTGAGATTTATTCCCTTAGACTATCCAGCAAATTTTTGTGAATTTTCATCATCTGATTGTTCACAACCAAGTCCCTTTCTCCTGGTTTGACCAGTCATTATCATAAATTTGGCCACAGACTCTCCTGGATTAGAGAATTTACTTAACATATTATTTAATAATTCTATCTCTTTCTTTAGATCTCCAACTTTCTTTTTTAGAGATAAATTTCTTTCTGCCAGAATGGAATTTACTTTGATAGTTGCATCAAAGTGTCTTTTCTTTTGAGTAAATTTCTGGCTAAGTGATTCAAACTCACTAAAGAGAGAGTTGTATGATTATTGTAACTCATCAAATTTTTTACATTTAACACAAGTGCTATTTGAACTTGAAGAGTCAGAATTATAAGAGTACCAAGAGTTTGCCTGTGTTTCTAGGTCCGTTTTGCATTGTTTTTTGATGGTGATTTTATTAGTCGAGTCATTCTCCATTTGGGCCATATAGCATATTCTTGCAAGATGTCTAACTTCATTGTCATCTTTCTCTATTGAGCTTATTGCAGATGAGTCTTCATCATTCACGTACATTCTTCTAGCTTGGTTTCTTGAGGACTTCTTGAAGTATTTCTTTTCTTTTCTATCATCCTTCTCATTTATGTTTACTTTTTCTTCATTGGGACACTCAAGAGACATGTTTGATTCCTTCACATCTATAGCATATGGGGAGATACTTCTTTCTTTTAGCTATTTTCTTCTATTGTCTAGACTATCTCCGTAAAGTGCTGCTTTTGCTGCTTCTTGCAAATCTTCTAAATTTTGTAACCAACATGGCCATATTATCTTTAGATTATGATGCTAGATCACTGTTGCTTTCTTTGGTCACTTTTAGACTAATACTCTTCTTTGGCTTTGTTGGTTCTTTTTAGGTCATGTGACATTAATGAGCTAATAAGATTATCCAACAAAAGAGTATTCAGATCTTTTGCTTCCTCTATTGCTATGATTTTCTAGTTCTATGAATCTAGTAGTGCTCTTGAATCTTGATTACCTATTTAGAATTTGTAACTTCTTTTTTCAAACCTTTTAAGGTATTAGTAACCTTAGAAAAACAAGCATACATTTTAGATATACTTTCTCCTTCCTTCATCCTAAAATTTTCTAGCTTTCTTATTAACATATTCCTTCTAGTTCCCTTGACTAATGAGTAATCTTCATAAATAGATACTAATTTATCCCATATATCCTTTGTAGTAGTGCAAGAGGATACTTTATCAAACTCAGATGAGGATAGTATATAAAATAAAGAATTCATAGCCTTTGCATTGTTTTGGACTGAAGTGCCTCCCTCTTTGGTCCATGCATCTACTTTAGTAGTGAGAAGAGTGATTCGACTTTAATAACTCTCCAAGATTCCATATCATTAGCTATAATAAATTGCTTCATCCTTAACTTCCAGTAAGCGAAGTTAGTTCCATCAAATAAGGGTGGCCGGGAAGATGATTGCCCCTCGACGAATATTTGTAATGAGGATGATGAGTTTGCCATTGGATTACTATAAGTGTTTATGTGGTCTACTTTGATACCACATGTTGGTCCCATAGGTTAGGCTAAAACTCAAGAGGAGAGGCTAAATTTGGTAATTAAAAATTATTTCTCAACCCTTTTAGGATTACTTTTTCCTCTAGCGATCAATCACTTCAACACAAATAAATAAGACACAATGATTTTTATAATAGTTCAAGTAAACACTCTACTCCACTCTTCAAAGATCACTTTTCTCTTAATGTCTTGGGTTCCATTATTCCCAATAGCAGAAATACAACAATGTTCCCAACACTCTTCTAGATCATAGCTCTAGGGGGCGTAAACAAGTTCCCTTGATACACTTTTGGGTTCTAGCTCTAGGAGGGTGTAAACACAGTGCTCCCAGTACTCTTCTAGATTTCAACTCTAGGGGGTATAAATAAACAACTATTGTCTACCCTTAGACAGTCATATCTCTTCTGCAGTCTAGTCACAAATACTATTTTAAGGAATAAGAAATAAATATTAGAAGTTTAAGCATAGAAATTTTTCAATAAGCACAGGGAAAGTTTTTTGAAAGTTGAATGCATAAGTAAATGATCTTCCCAATGGTAGTTGAGAGCCTTGAAGGAAACTTGAAGAAGGTTTTAATGCAAGGCTCTTGACTTTTGAAGGATTGTAAAAGGTTAAACTCAGATTAGTAAATGCTCTCAAGAAGGTTTGAATGATTTTCTCAATTGCTTTGTTACTTCTGCTCTAATGATGCTTCATTTATAGCTGCTTTCAATTTTAGTCGTTGGTAGTAGGTGAGCTCTGTTAATAATAGAAGACAATCTTATTAGCACAGTTTAAATCTTTTGACTTCTACTTATTCCTCTTATATTGTAATGTCTGTAGAGCCGACCTTGGAGAAGATGATTTCAGGTTTCTCAATAAGCTTTGGTTGAGGTATTACCGCATTCACTGCTACTTTCACCAATATAAAAATATCATTATTAATGCTAGATGAAGACCAATGATTTGTTCTGACTGTTGCTCATCTTTTACTTATGATAGATGAAGTATCTGTTCAGTTGTCCATAAGACAAAGTTCCTTCGTCTGTTGCATCATAGAGGCATAAATATCTTGCTGCTTTAGAGCTTTGTCTATTGGGTTTATCTGTTTGTAAGTAATAGAAGAAGTATTGGATTGCAGACAGGTTTTCTTCATGCCTTCGTTTGATGGAATATTCGTCTGCTTTGTCTATTGACAATAGACGATCATTGACAAATTCTTTATTTTGTCAGACGCTCCTTGCTTCTTTCGCTTTATTTGTTGACAACAGACGATCATTGACTTATTTGTGATAGACAAAGTTTTTGTTCTGCTATACGATTCTTACTTCTGCACTTTATCTGGTGATAGTAGATGAAGTCTTTTGTTCTGCTACAAAGATCTTCACTTCTTTTACCTTTGTCTGTTGATGCAGAAGAAGTCTTTTGTTCTGCTAAAAAGATCTTCACTTCTTCTGCCTTTATCTGTACTCATCAAATGACCATTGGTAAAAACTATGACTTACTTATGATAGATGAACTTTGTTGTAAACATATTGTCTTGCATGCCTTAGATGTAGTTTTTCATTTTGACAGACGAATGACAAATAACCGAGTCCTTTTCATTTGTGCTTTGTCTATTACGACACTTTGTCTTTTGCTTCTTTACTTGCCCAAGCCTTGTCACTATGAAATATATTTTCTATGCTTATTTATCTTTAAGACCTGCAACTTGATTCTGCATGCTAAAACCTGATAACAACCATTAGTACATAATCTTTAATCAAGTTTTGTTTATCATCAAAACCATACATTCATGTCAACATCCATGGCTTAGGGAATGGATTGACAGGCCAGCCTTGCCATTGACATATTTACAAAGTAGCACAAAATGACTACATTGATTAGAGTTAAGCAGGGAACTGCTCAGAACATCAAAATCTCTTAATTTAAGGATGCCTTTTTTCCAAAAGAAGCCTAAAACATGTCAGCTAGCTGTATGCATGGTTCAAATAATCTAAAAAATTATTCCCAATGGACAGTTCTGTCAAGAGAAGGATTATAGGGATGTTACAATTTGTAAATGCCATGCATGATGACTACATGCAAGGATGTGAATGTACATTTAAATAAAGAAATAAAGCAGGCTAGGAAAAATAATATAAAAGTCCATTAGAAAATGTCCTAGGAGTTCTACCAGGATATCTACATTGCCATATTGCTGCTGCGCATGATTCATGCCATCTTGGGTCCACCATGCCTCAAGACCTGATACCATCTTGGAGCTTTCTGTAAAACTCACTTTGATGGGGGCAAAAGGCTTCATGCAATGGATACCATCTGATGTATTTTGGCACCTGCTTGCTCAACAAACAACAAAAGAAAACCAAAAATTAGGAGTGATTACAAATCAGATAATAGTTTGATGCATTTTAGCACCCACTTGCAAACACAAAACAAAGGAGCAACAAAAATCAGGATAGGTTCATCCAAATAAGATACTGATTCATGCATTGAATCCATAAATATATAAATTTCAAAATGGAAGAACTTGAATAGTCAATGTAGCAAGTTCTCACCTATAGGCAACAGGAATCCAAGCGAAGGGGGATTGATGGAGTCTGCTTCTCTTTCTTCAGGATGGCAAAAGGCAGCATTCACTATCTCTAACTGTACAGAGAAGGGGGCTTTTCGATTTGGGTTTTCTTCACCTTCTTTTGTGCACAAGGAAAAGGTGAGGGCACGATGGAACTTCTGATCCAAAACTCTATCATGATAGAGATCGACAATTGCGAGGGATTTTTGGGACTCTACAATGAGGGCTTTCTAGGACATTACAATATTCACATTGATAGGGAAAGCGAATACGAAGCTGCCATAGCCGGAGAATACAACAGTCAAGAGAAGGCATGGTGAAATAAAGAGGCCACGATGGAATTTCCCATCTGAAAGCTATCACAATAGGGTTGGGTTTCTGGAGAGGCATTTAGGGAGACAACATCCTCTTCAAGGAGGATTTCTGGAGAGGAAGAAGTGTAGGGTTGGGTTTTGGGTATGAAGCATCGAGAAGAGAAGAGGGGGGAACCTACTCGCGTGTTGCTTGCATGAGAATTTACGTTGTTGCTTGCATGAGAATTTACGTTGCTGCCCCTCTACTTCTCTCTCAATCTAAGTCATCTATTACTAACTTATGGTGGATGGGCACATTTGTAGATTGATGGAGACTATAAACGTGTGTATTGTATCTTTTCCCTTAATTCAAAGATTGAAGGTGCATAAATATAGTGAGTCCATTGTTCCAGCTTACATCTAACTTAAAATTATTATTTTTAAGATCAAAACTAACCTACCTTATTTTAAAAGAGGATTTTGACTCTATTGTAAGTGATTTTCACAGCAACAATTAAAATCAGGTGAAGAAGAAGGCTTGCTAGCAAATAATATGTTCCAAAGTTAATATTTGGAGTCTATTTAAGTAATTTTATGAATTGAATCTCAAATGTTCTTCCCTCTCATTTTTTACAAACCTAGTCTCTTTTTATTTTGCTTTATATATATTTTTTAAATATCTAGCCTCTTTTTTGTATTATTTTTACATTGTGAAATAATGTTGGTTATAAAATATTATTTCTATTATATAGTACATCAAAATAGATGTTAATATTCTTTTAAGAATTATGTGATATTATTTTCAATAATTATAAGGGGTAAATTAGTTTGCCATGTGATTGCCATATTATTTTTATTTCTCATATTTTGAAAGATTGGTTGTTATAAAATAGTTTTTTTTATATTAATACAGAACACAAAATCGGTGGTTAATAAATTTTTGAGAAAAATATATTATTAGTAATAAATTAATATTATTTTTTAGAATTGTGAGGGGTAAATTAATTTACTTTATATGATTTACAGATGTTGAATAACTTTATACAACACAAGTATGCCTTTAGTTATATTCTTATGTTAGCATTTTCTTTTATCAATGTATGTGATATTGGTTTACTTTTAATTATTGAGTAATGTTATAACTAAATTTAATTTTTTTGATAATATTTTAATAGTGATATAGTTATATATTTTATAACAACTTTATGTAATACAAACATGCCTTTAGTAACTTCTTTATATTAGAATATTTTTTATTAGATGAATGTAATATTAGTATGCTTTCATTACTTCTTATATGTTAATATTTAAAGTGTTTTTTATTTTAAATGCATATTTACATTTACCATTATTTATTTTAAAGTTTCATTGAAAAATATCTAATTTTCTCTTTTTATATTTTTAATATTTTAGCAAAATAATTCTTTCTTTAAAATTAGCAAAAATTTTTGAATTTCTCATTACCAGTGAACAATCATCTTTGCCGCAAATAAATTGCATGGCCAGGTGCAAAGATATGATTCGGTTTAAAAATGCATAAACCCTTCCTCGCCAATGTAATTCATTGATTGCTAAGCTCCACTAAGGTGGATCACCCCTGCAAAATATGTGGACTGAAGATTTGGGACTATTCTCAGGTCCTCTTCGAATTTCTTCATAGAACAGTAACGTTATACTTTATTCCTAGCCATTTATAAATGGTAACTAGCCTTTTCTATTTCTTGAGGTGATTTTCCATATTCCAATAGATAAATGGTAACTAGCTCAAACAAATAATGCAGCACGCTTGTAATATTTTGTGGTTGAGCAACTTGAGATTTGTTTGCACATCCAGACGAGAACCATACTGTTTCTGATTCATGCTCCACTAGCATACAAGAACATCGGGTCGAGGACATCCTAAACCATTGTCTAGTGCAAAATTGTTCTTTATTTCAGCCAAAAAGAGAAAAATACAAAAGTTTTCTCTTGCTTTTTGAATATAAATGGGCACAATTTGGATGAAAGGAGTTCTTTCATGCTATTGCCACACATGAAATGGAGAATGTTGTTTATATTCTATTTGAACTTCTTCCATATATGCCTTATGATACATTCCTACCTTGAAATATAACTACATTAAAGCATATGTGTAGTAGTTATTTCCTACGACCTTTTGGCGTTGGGAAATTTTTGGTTTGGGTCGGCTAAACCCCGTCTAACCTAACCTGGACTATTATGCTAGTTTAAAACGTTGTGTTTCTGCTTGGGTAGATTTTTGCGTTAAAATTTTTAACCTAGTTTAAGTCTGATTGATTTTGGTTGAATAGCTGGGTGATTTTGACCTGACCCAATCCAATTTTATGCTCGCCCAACCTAACCCAAAGTTTTATGCCTAAATGCCCATTCCAATAGTTCTATTCAACCCAGCTCAAAACTCTAATTCCTCTCTTCTTTTTCTTCGATTTTATCATAGAAATGTTATCGATTAACTACATCTATCTCTGTTCCAGCAATTTCCTCTTCATCTCCTTGTCTTTGGCTCTGTGCCTCAGCTATTTAGCTTTATTTTCCTACCCTTTTTCTTTTTATTTTCTTTTAATGTCCACTATTTCAAGTTACTATGAAAACTAATTCTTATTTAATATTATCTTTCTTATAAATCTTAAACTCAAGGTAAACGTAATCGAAACGAAGTTCTATTCGAAGATGGTTAGGCTAAGCATGCACGACTCAAACACACGCTTCGGTCTAAGTTAGATAGAGACAGTCTAAAACATATTAATCATGTTTGGTATGGGATAACCGTTGGGCGTACATGACGTCTGTCACCACTCATATGGTATCTTGGCCCACTTGCCAGCAAAGAGCGCTTGTGAGAAATCTGAGCTATTCATTAGGCTTAGGAGAAATATTCCACAATAGGCATGCCAGACTTTCCAAGATTACAAGAAAGACTAGCCAATAAGCTAAGCTACAGGCGTAAGAAAAATCGACACGAAAGTAAAATATAGTGATATTTTCATATGATTTTTAAGGCTATTCATAATCGAATAGAAGAAAGGGTCGTAATCGAAGATTACTTAGTCTTTTGAGTTTCAAGCACATCATGATATTAAAAAACTCTAATATCAGAACGGACTATTTTCTTTAGCGTTATCTGTTAGTTAAGCTCCAGCTGAATTATAAAATTAAAATCATTTTAACGTGAATATGGCCCTATTAAAACTCTCTCTCTCTCTACATATGGAACCAACAATTGTGTAATCAAAACAACAGTATCTTTTAAAATATTCTTCTCCTATAGATAAGTTATTTAATAAAATTTTATAATATTTTAATATTTACGTAAATTAATATAAGTGATTTTTATACTTTATTACCATCAGAAGGAAGTGGCAAGGTAAGCCGTAAAGGACCAACTCCCTGACACAGGGAACATAATATAAATCAAAAAATTAAATTGACTTAAATCTGGCTCTAATACCATATTAAATACGCTGTTTTCAGCTAATATAACTAGCCAATTTACAATACCACTTCCCCAAACTTTTCATTCATATACACTTCAAATCTTTAACTCGGGTTCCAACAAGGAGGACAAGAAATCTTGTGGGATGGCTGCTGGTCATGCTACTCCTCTGTTGCTTCCAGTCTGTAGATATGCATGCTGCAGCAGAATTTGTCTTGGATCAATGTGTACTTGACATCTGTTCTGGTAAAAAGACATTTATCAGGCACGACAAAACTCATGGTTGATAAGAGCACTCTCTGACGCTCAGCAGAGGTTGATGCAGAAATACCAAAACAGTATTCGTGGCAAGGGACCTCAAATCACATAATTTAAAATCGGCATTGATTTGTACGGAGCAAAGCGAAGATTTGAAACAGGTCAATAAGCGGCAGAGCAATCTACCCCTCTGCGATGCCTAACCCAACCCAATTGATTCCTACAACATAGACTCTTTCTTTCGATCGCGTAGCAGTTTGTTGAGTGTACGCATCAATCTCCCCATTACGAGGTTTGCCGACAACAGAAAATTAATACTGCCATCACGCAGGAGAGTATAAAACCTAACAATGAGAAGGAGAAAAACGTGTTTAGGGCATCTACATTATAATAAAACGAGAAAGTCAGGAGATGATAATCATGCATGGGCCCAAAATAAAAAATTAAACTTAACCATCAACGGCCTACATTAGTCTTCGCACTACGGGCAACCAGATTTTTTTTTCTTTTTCAAAGAAAATTGCATGTTGATGTGTAGCCCCACCTGATAAAGGCTCGGATGTTATGGATGTGCCGTCACTTTCTTGAATCTCCGTCGTGTATGAGCCGAAAACTTAGAAAAGCCATCGTCCATGACCTCCTCAAACAAATGAAGCTTTACAAAGTCAAACACGTACAAATCTGCCCACTTAAATAAATCCGACTCCCATCCACTTCATCTGTATAATATATATAAGCCCATCGACATATTCATCATCATCTTCTTCGTCTGCTCTCTCTCTCTCTCTCTCTCTCTCTCTCTCTCTCTCTCTCTCTCTCAATAACCAGCATGGGGACTCCACTCACCACATGT
>JAYJMB010062377.1:0-26145 GCA_036873735.1 Pouteria campechiana | reverse complement strand
AAACTTCCTCAATGGGATCTCCATAAACATACTAAAAACTCATAAATGGAAACAGCTAAAGTGTTGTTCCAATAAGTAACAAAGTTAGATAATGGAATACAAAAAATAACATTAATTAGTTGATGAGTTTTTGGAACCGAATTTGACCCGGCACCGAATCGACTCGACAGTAAAAAAAAAATAGGGTAGGTTCAACCTTGAACCGAACCGAATTAATAAAAGGGTAAGGTGGCATTTTAAGAAATAGGGTTAGGGTAGGTTCGACCAAAAACCGAACCGACCCAAATTGCACCCCTACTTTGATGTATCAACATTCTTTTCAATTAATGAAATTCATCATTTTTTTGTTTAGATACATCTCATTTATTCTTACATCTTTTTGTATGGTTTTCCACCCTCTCTTTTTTATTATGCCAAAAAGGGGGAGAAATTAGTGTTCCTTTCTTACAGAAAACTAAGTGTCAAGAGAAAGCATATACCTAGGGGAAGCATTAGCATGACTTTCACTTTTTTTCCTAAGTGTGTTTTACGAGAAAGATACACTCAATGTTTAGTTATCATAAAAAAAGGGGAGAATGTTGAGTTCAAAACATGGACTCTCAATCTAGTGACAACTTGATTTTGATCACAAACAAACATATGAGTGAGAAAAAAAGGTACTAATGATAATATTTCTAAAGTGTTGTAGATACTTTATGAAAAACACAATTGTATAAAAGTAAATAAGACATGCTTGTAGTAAAGGACAAGTTCCATCAAGAAATAATACAAAAACAGTCCAAACATATTCAAAAACACATCAAAAGTAAAGAGAATTAAAATTTAAACTTCCATAACAGTTCACATAATATAGGAAACCACAAAGAGAAGAATTTCCTTGACAAAGTTCTCTTTAAGATCCAAGAACATGCTATAAGTTCAAATCCTTCACAGAGGACATCACAGAGGAAATTTTCAAGTTCACAGAGGTCTATGAACTAGCTGCTGAAAGTAAGTGAACTTGTCAAAGACAACAAAGGAGTCCACAAAGAAATTATGGACGACAATAGAGGTCTATCCAATTCTCTGGAATGGAATCCATCTCAGCAATCACTCACAGGAGAATCCACAGAAGAAATTTTGAAGACTACACAGGTCAGTCGAATTCTCTAGTAGTGGCTACTTTCATCGAAGGAAATCATATACATCTTCGAGGTTTTCTTCATTAACAGAGGAGACAAAAGAGGTCTATTATTAAAATGAAAGTGACGCGAAACAAGTAGGAAGAAGATAGAAGAAAGAGGAGGAAACATCTTAAGGGGATAAGAAGGGAAGAAATGAGAGAAGTAGGGAAGAATTTAGGGAGAATTAGGGCAAGTAAAGCAGCAATCAATTTCAATTATCAAGTGTTGTTCAACCCTAATACAAGCTACCCTATTTATAGACTAAAGGCAAAACCCTACCATATGTGTAAAGTATGCATAGCAAATAAAATACCAAAAATGCCCTCAAAACCCTTAATCAAATAAATAAACCCTAACTGCTACGATTACACCTAGAATAAGTACGAATTTGGCGCACATCACAATCTCCATCAATTCTCCCCCGCTTGGAACAACGCTCCATTAGAGAATTAGCATGATGATACTGATCAAACAAATCTAGGTCCAACTCTTGAAGTTCCTCTTCGAATATCCATGTAGAATCAACGTCAGGCTTATTTCTCCACTTAACAAGATACCTATGTAATCCGCCTGAAGAAGAAGTAATGAGCTCAACTTAAAGGAAATTTTCAGCCTGATCTGTGGGTGTAAACTGTGTTCAGCGTGGAACTGGAACAGAATCAAAAACTGAAGAAACCCCTTGGTTTGGTATTTCTGCAGGTAAAAGAGGGGGCTCGAACGTGTCTTTGTAAGAAAACAAATCTTCCAAATTGAAAATTGAACTAATGCCTAAATCTATAGGCAAGTCAAGAATATATGCATTTGATCCTAATTTTCGTAAAATAAGAAAAGGACCATTGACTCGTGCATGCAACTTTTTAAAAGAATTTTTAGGAAATTACTCAAGTCGCATATGAACCATAACAGAATCACCTTCATTAAACTTATGATGCTTACGGTGTACATCAATAACAAGCTTATAAGTTTCATTACTCAGTGCAATTTTCTTTCTTATAGTTTCATGAACATTATGAATATGCTATGCAAATGTATTAGCAGAAGCAGAAACACAAATATCAAGTAGCAAAGGCACAAGATCAATGGGATCATGCAGAGCAAAACCTTGGACAATCTTAAATGGGAACTTTCCAGTAGATCTATTAACAGAATTGTTATACGCAAACTTTGCAATGGACAAAATTGAATCCTATATACCTATGTGTTCACCTACCAAACATCTAATTAAATCTCCATAATAACCTCAATTTGACCATCAATTTGTGAGTAAAAAGCAGAAGAAAATTTTAGTTTAGTACCAAAATGTTTCCATAAAGTTTTCCAGAAATAACTTACAAAACGGACATCCCTATTAAACACAATAGTAGATGGTAATCCATGTAGTCTGATAATCTCCTTAAAAAATAATTTTGTCAAGTCCCTAAATTCATTCAAAAAATTTGTAACTTCAGATAACTAAACAACAAACTCATCTACATAAACACTGGACTCAGACTTTCCTACCAACATCAACACTAAATCAGACTATCTACTCTTCTTTTCAAATTCTTTTTTAGCCAGAATATGTAAAGGTCTTTTCTTTGAAGGTTCAATGGGAGAAATTTTCTTCTGAGATCTTTCTCTCACTGATGGTTTGGCTGGTCTTAAAAGAATAAATTTTTCATAGTATTTGAAAAAGTATGTGTTTGATTTTCCATAGTATATGACATTCATATCAAATAACCAAGAATGACCAAGCAAAATGTGCGTCACATCCATTGGAAGAACATCATGTCATATTTGGTCCTCATGATCTACAATTTTAATTGGAACCAAACATCCTTCATGGATGGGTAGTGTAGTTTTATCTACCCATGCCACTCTATATGGTTTATGATGAAGCTCAGATTTCAATTTCATCCTGGCTACACCAGCCTTTGAAACAATATTTATGGAGCTACACTCATCAATAACAACTTTGCATACGGTGTTACCATATGTGAAAAATGTATAAAAAATGTTAGTACGCTTCTAATCATTCCTAGAATCAGAAGTAGACAAAATACATATCATGACACCTACATACTCAATATCATACTGATTTTCATAATACTCTAAGTTTAGGTGCTCAGGTTCATCTAAGGAATTAACAATACAATCTATTTCCTTCTCATCATAATCCTCAGTTTTCTTAGGTTCTATTGTAAAAGTACGATTAAGACAATGTGATGCAGTGTGACCCATGCTATGACATTTAAAACATTCAACCTCTGACCCTTTAGGACATTAGTGGTGCGGTCTTACGGGACTCTGATTATGCCCATAAGAAGAAGTTTGACCTACATTAAGTTCTGAAAAATCTATCACTGACTCATCAACAGGACATTTGCTTAGGTGTTTGAGTATAGACTGAGTTTAGGCTTCTAACTGCATTTGAAACTGGTTTGGAAACTAGGACAAGGACTCAGTGAAGTTGGCTTGACCTAGAGATAGGTTCTCATATTTTTGAGCTAGAGAACCATATTTTTCATTGAGGTGGTCATAGGTTTAGGACAATTTCTCAGTTATACTTGCAAGTTCTGCATTGGTAACCATAATGGACTCAACACAAGTGAATGTATAATGCAATTCAAAACACAAATGTATGCCACTACAATATAAAATTCACACCAAGCAATTAACTTAAAGATACTAAATAAGTCACCAAGTAAATGGAATAATGGAAGGGATTCTAACTTGACCAATAAATAAAAGTTTAATTCAAGTTCAAGTTGAAGAAACGTATCCTTTAAGAAGTCCTAACAACCTTTCTCAAATACTTATGTACTAAACTGCAATTTCTGAATGAAAGGACTTGCAAAAATTTTTGAAAACTAGGCTTTTTCTGCAATTTCCAACAAAGGCAGGGTCCCTGCTTTTCTGAAATTTCTGAGATAGAAAGGCTGTTATGAAAATTCAGAAAGTAGAGACTATCTTGCAAAATTTCTAGCAAGGGCTTGTTTTTTCAAAAGTTCAATAGAAAGGGGTTGAAATAAAATTTCAACAAGGGGGTTAGTTTCAAATAGCAAAATCGAGGGGGTCTGTTTGAAAAAAATTCAAAACCCTCTCTCAGTCGTCTTCTCCAACTGGCAACAATGGCGATGGGTTTCGAACCCACAAAGGAAAACGTCGACGGACACTACTAGAGGAGTCTTCCAACGTCATGGGTCGCTGGAACGCAGAGGATGGCTTCCGATGAGGTTGCCGACGCTAGAATCTATGTGAGTTGAAATCGTCAGAGTCATTGGGACTGGTGTTCGACTTGGACAGCACCATAAGATGATGGATTCTTACACTAGGAACCCTGTTCCAACGCCGAAGAGGAAACCTTCTAGAAGGACAGTAGTGAGAGAAAACGTCCATAAAGATGGGTTTCAAGGTTGTATGTCATTGGATCTTGAAGGAAAGGCTTCGAAAGAGACTTTCGACGCCTATGGTGAAGTTTCCAACTCGACGGGTTGCCGGAGCAGAGTCAGAAGTCACCAAAGATGAGGAAGATAGTGTTGACAGTGGTTCCAACGTCTGTTGTCCCTTTTTCGACACTTGCAAGGCTATTTCCAATGTCTAGAGTTGTCGAAATTGATAGAGGAAACCTTGGATAGGTTGAATCTATTGACTGGTGGGCAAATTTAGAAGCTGGCACAACTATAGGCAACAGTCAGCTTCCAAATGCCTATGACAACACTGTAGAAGCCATGGACAGTGAGATTAAGGATTTGAGATGTGAGATATTAATCTTAGGGTTTGCTCTGATACCAAATTGATGCAAGAGAAATAGGAAGAAGAGAGAAGAAAGAGGAAGAAACCTCTTAGGGGATAAGAAGGGAAAAAATGGGAGAAGTAGGGAAGAATTTATGGAGAATTAGGGCAAGCAAAGAAGCAATCAATTTCAATTATCAAATGTTGTTCGACCCAAATACAAACTACCTTATTAATAAACTAAAGGCAAAACCCTAAAATATGCATAAAATATGCGTAGCAAATAAAATATCAAAAATACCCTCAAAATCCCTAATCAAATAAATAAACCCTAATTGTTATGATTGTGCTTAAAAAATGTATGAATTGGACACACATCACAATCCCCATCAGAAAGTTCTTCGTCTATTTTCCAAAAGTCTGATTCGACGGCTATTTTCTCAACGGTTCAATTTTAAATGGCCACAAGTCTCTCCAAAAGCTTATAAATACATAGTCCATTTAAAAGAGAAAATAAGAGAGCTTACATTTTGCATTTACAAGAAATAAGAGTTTTTCTTCCAAGTGTTGTCACTCCACTACGCTCAAACTCCCTTCAAACTTCAAGTCGCGTCTTGGGAAATTGCTCTTTAGTGGAATCTGAGATAAAGACTTGTCTTAGAAAGTGGAGTAGGAACCCATCTCGGGCCGAACCACTATATATTGTGAATCTTTGCAGTGTCTTGTGCATTTTCATCTAACACCTTTTTTACACTATTTATATTTGGCCAAAATTTTTAAAGCTCAATCCCCTCCCAAGCTACCTATACTTTTCGAGACCAACATGATGTTCTCCCTTCCAACACCCAAAGAGTCCAATGTTCTTTTCGGACAGATGTTAGCCCTAACCCATTGTTAATTGACACAAGTGGGATTCTAAAATCCGCACATTCACTGAGATTCTTGGTGACCAGGTGTAAACCTTTCCCTCTTTTGGTAATTCATCATTGTTGAAGTTATCACTTTGGGAGACATGATTTTGGCCAATCATGTGGGGCCACTATTTCGAGTGTTGTCTCTTTGGCTAAGTGGGCATCATTCAATACGTCAACAATTTTTTTCCTATGGGCCTCTATGTCATCAAGAGTTCCCAAATGGATATTTGGTCTGGAATGTTCTTGAGATGATTGACCACATTATACCCTTCCACTTTCGAAGTGTTGGATGTACCTACATTCTTTTCATCTATTTCATTTTGAAAGAGTACCCTATATTCCCATCCTTTTTATATACACATCCATAGGGCGTTAGATAGGCTATTTCATTGATGGAAGTATAATCTACGGCACTACATGTGTGTCCAAGAGAGAAATCAAATTCAAAACCACTTTCCCCATGGAGTTTTTAGTTTGCATTCTTCCATCTGCAACTTGTAAATTCAACCTCTTGCCTTTCTTGCTTAAATCAAATTGCCGATTTTGTTCTCTTAAACTATTTTCTTCCCTTACCATTAAGCTCACTCTCTGTCTGGATTCAGTAAATTTGTCACCTACCACTCTTGATTGATCATGTAGAATGGTAAGCAAGATCAACCTCAGTGACATACTTCCTCCTTGCTCATGACTAACTAGTATGATCACTCTCTCTAACTTAATGCCTATAAGATAAGCTTCATTGTCACTCCTGTCTTCTCATTTTTTGTTGCATTCATATTCCTTTCACTTT
Source organism: Pouteria campechiana (assembly GCA_036873735.1). Lineage (NCBI taxonomy): Eukaryota > Viridiplantae > Streptophyta > Magnoliopsida > Ericales > Sapotaceae > Pouteria > Pouteria campechiana. Next base: position 19,564 of record JAYJMB010062377.1, on the reverse strand, counting down.
TCTCAATCCATCTTGTTAAGTTTGCTTCACTTGGTTCTTTCTCAAGAAAATTGACAATGGGCGTTCCCGAAGAAGATGAGGGATTATAATGCTTAAGCAATGGATTTTGGATAACATTATTAGGTACTGAAGGGGGTGTTACCAGGTCTACTTTCCTCTCGTCTATCAAATCTTGAATAGCATGCTTCAATACCAAGCATCTGTCAATACTATGACCCTGTTTTCAATGAAAATCGCAATATGCATTTGTGTCATACTATCAAATTAGTGGGTTTGGTGACCAGCAAGGCCCCATCAATTCTAATAATCCTCTCTCAACTAGCAGGTTTAAGAGGTCTCGATAAGACATGGCTAGTCGGGTGAAATTTCTTCTTGGCCTTTGAACTTGATTCTCAGCCACTACTGCCACTTGCCCTTGGGGTTGGCCCTTATTCCGCCTGTGAACTTGCTTGACTATTGGTAGGTGAATTTTGGGCAATGATATTAACTTCTAGTAATGCCAAGGCAGACCCATTGCAACCAGTTTTTGGTTGAGGCTTCACTTTCCTTTGAGATCCTACAACTTGATTTCCTAGTGGGTTACAAGGGGGATTTTTCCAATCTCAATCCAATTTTCAACTCAAGCCCCCATATTGGATTTTCCAACCTCGATCCAATTTTCAACCCAAGCCCCCATATTGGATTTTTCCAATCTCGATCCGATTTTCAACTCAAGCCTCCATATTAATAAGCAATGTAAAATCAAGTTGGCAATGGATCATTAAGTAGCCCACCCACTTAGGGTTGCAATTTTGGACCATTGCATTCATTCGTTCTTGTTCAAGCATCAGCTTACTCAATTGAACAATCACAACTCTTACCCTTGTTACATATGTCGTGAAGGTTTCGTCTGATTTTTGTTGCATGGCATATCCATCCTCCTTCTTGGGTAAGATGTCTTAGTTGAATACCTATCGCTTCAAAAATAAATAGGCCAATTATTCCCATGATCTGAGGTTGTTGGGGGCCAATGAGTGGAACCGACAGAGGGTCGGCCCATCCAAACTTTCTAAAAGTAACGAATCATCATCCCATCATTGTCATTGCATTCGCTAATGGCAATGTAGTAACTCTGTAAATGTAGTTTTGGAGAGCCTTCCCCTAAATACTTTTGGAACACCGGCTTCTGGAAATCGGGTGATAAGCGGGATCTTGGGAACACATAAGTATCTTAAATTCAATGACCTCGTAGGTCCTTCTTACGTTTGTCTAATAGTTGCTTTTAACCTTGTAAAGCCAGCACATAGATGATCATTAGCACAAGCTTCCCTATGGTCTACCTCTTCATATTGATTTTATTGCACTTGGTGGACTTGGAAGCGTTGTCGATGATCTACTACTACTGCAGTTGATGGGTTAGGAGGACTGGTTTGTGCTCCCTAAGCAATCTGTCTCTGTCCCAATTGGGCCATAACTAACTCAGTTTATCTCTACATATTTTTGTACATACCATGCATTTCCTCTACCAACATGGTCACTTGTTCCTCTATTGAGACAACTCCTGAAGTCTCATTGACCCTAGAAGTTTCAGGCTCTTGACTTTCCATTCTAGACCTAGTTTATATTGGACTCCTAACCAAGTGATGGATTTTTCTAACACGCCTTCTAGGCTCTATGGAATTCCCAGGGTAGTTTAGCCCCTAAAATCAAACTATTTCCAATCAAATCAAGCAATTCTAATACTCCCAAACATATAGCTTCACTTTAAGCAATTTCAATGTTGCTTCTATCTAGGTAATTTCCTCATTTAAACACACGATTCAGATCAATCATAGCTCTCAAGTACACAATTTTACATTGTTTCAAACCAAACAACTCCATTTCCAAATACTCCACTTTAAACAGACTCTAGGCTTCTTTTAAGGCTCTCCCAACTATATATCTCTCAAGTTTGGTAAAATAAACTTGATCACAAGTACTTATTGTGAAGGGTGCTTTTCAATAACCCATATCAACCATCAATTACGTGGCAATATTCCCTGCTCAAACATAAGTACCTAAAAGCTCTAGGAGCTCAACAGATCTCAGAATATATATGCCAATGGAAGCATTCACCATTTGTTTGGTTTACAGATTACAATAGTAGGCCACTTCAAGACCAGAAAACAAAAAAAAAAAAAAAATGAAAATATACAATTGAAAACAGAAGATAAAAGTTCTTTCTACTAAATCGACTCCACTCCTAATGCTTTGTTCTTCCACCAATCTTCAATCCTTATTTTAAGTCTCTTTTTAAGAGTCAATCTTCTTTGTATGTTCAACCAAAGAATAAACAGCAACAAACTCAATTTAAGACATAAATTGGTTAGTGTAAGTAGCAAACCCGACTTGCTAAAAATGATCTTGACACTTTGAGGCTCAATAATCAAACAATTGTTTCAACCAAACAAATATCCAGATTTTATACAATGAACAAAAATAAGGGAATCTAGAGATCATGAGTGAGAAGAAGAAAACAAAGTTGGAGTTTGAATCAATTCAAATTGCCTCTTTCCACAACTCTTTGGTGGAGAGAAGCCCCCAACTGTAGCAAATAAGATATATCTCAATTGCTGAAAGAAAGAACTTAAATAATCCCTTGATCCCCAATTCCAACTATGGACAAGAAATTAAATAAATAATTGTTGAAAGTTGAGACAAAGTTAATTAAAGAGTTTCTCCTCCAGAGCTAGCCTGGGTTGGCCAACTAAAATCAATTAGTTGATCATAAGGTAATAAACAAGTGAAAACGAGGTTCAAGATGCTAGCTCCACAATTAGCTTTCCAAGAATACTCAAATGAAATTATTTCAAATCAAGTCACAATCATAATCAACTTCTCTAGTCAAAAGACCTCAAATGACCAAACCTCCCTAAAGTCCAAATAAATGAGACCCCAGATTCTCCAAACAAGAATTACCAATAATATATATCATCAAGAATTCTTTCCTGCTATTGTAATCATTCAATAACCAAAACACTGTATATTCAATCAGAAAAGTCCACGATAACCAGCAATGCATAGAAATGCTCAAAGCATAGGAAAATTGAACATTCTATCAAATGCAACTAGAATTCTAGATCAAAACACTTTATTCTTGTGAATCAAGTATGAAATATCCCCAGTCAAGTTGTCAAACTATAAGGAATGTTGCGGGTTAGAAAATCACCACCAACCAGAGTTGAAATTGTGCGATTTTTTTTTAACTAATCCACAAAGAAAACTAAGAACTTAATTATATGATGGGAACGTGTTAGGTGCCCATCATACCCTGAATAGGTCTCTGGACAAGGTATTTGATGTAAAATCTGACTGAAGTGAATTTCTCATTTATAATCTCAGTAGTAGGTGTAGTTTGAGTATTTCAATGAACATGTAACATGCATAAAAAGGGCAAACATGCAGATGGTTAATGAACAAGAAAACCAATCTAATTATTCTTGATAATCAAAGAAAAGGGAATGTAGCGAAGAAGAATTCACTTAAGGATGGAACATGGGAGGCAATTCTCATGGAGTAGCTAGCTTCTTCTTCAAACTTAGCTCAGTAGGAAATCTTTTGATTAGGAATAGACTTCCTAATCACTAAGAGGGCAAGACCCTCAATTTACAAAGAATTAGGTAGCACCCCTCAGCCTAGAAATTGGAGAAGTTATTTCCCTCTCTCATGACATCCTTCTTCATCTTCTCAGATCTTTTACATTTTCCAAGTAAGGCATAAGTTTAAAAAATGGCAAAACCTCCTCCTCTCGATTTTTATGAACCCCCCTAACGCAAAGGAGAGACCTTTATTTATAGTTTTTTTTTAATGGTATTTTTGTGATTTTAAGACTTTGGTTGGGTAAATATGGATGGGATCTTAACTATCACCCATAAATCAAAATCTTTCATGCTTTATGGCCTTAAGCACTGATGAGAGCGCAACTTTCTAACAATGTCAAATCAATATTTGGGGACTAAGGTTAAGATGCAAAACTATTTTGCGTCCTTATGTGTACCTGACTAATCAAAACTCGCACCATTAAGGATGCAAAACCATTTTGTGTCCTTAAATGGATTTCCCTGTTTACAGATTGGGCCACAAAATCATAATGGCTAAAAAACAAATTTCTTGCATTTAGGAGGTTGATGCAAAATAGTTTTGCATCCCAACATGGACTTCCTATTTACAGCTTAGGACACCAAATGGCTTAGCATCCCATGGCTTAGAGATTTTCTTTTAGGGGATTATCCACAGTAATGTAATGGAGTGTATTATGGAAAAAATAAAATGATAAATAGGGTGTAGTAGAGAAAAAAGACAAAATACCATTAAGATTGTTTGAAAAGGCAATGTAAATTTTGGTTTTAATAAAATATTTTGGAGAATATATCAAGATAAATGATTGAAAAAGTAAGCATAATAATTGAAAAGTAAAGATAATGATGAAAGAGAAAGGGATGTAAGATGAATTCAATTTTTTGTTTGGATTGATGCAATAGCGCGTATAGCTGCTGTAGCATAATAGGGTGTATAGTAGGATTACACACCTCATCATACCAATCCAAACGCACCCTAAAATATGACATAGCAATCACAAAGAAGGCCTCGAAATTTCTGTCAAAGGATGAGGATCTCCCACATATTGAAAACTTTTAAGCTATACATCTGAACCAAATATGTCAGCCACTTGAATCAATGAATTGTGGGACAATCCCAACAGACTAAAATATAACCCAAATCATAAATGGGTTAAACCCCCAAAAGCTGAAATTTTTATCATTATGGGCCATCTTTTTAAATTAATCTCAATTGTTGAAAATGTTATGCAGATTCAATATAAGATTTTCAATCTAAATCTTAACCTATGTTAGGCATCATAAATCCCATGCTAGTTTACATCAAGTGACCTTTTTTTCACCAAGAGAACTAGATTTTTGGATGCTGATCCCTATTTTCAGAATCCAAACTAATGTTCAACTGGACATGACTAAATCTTGTGAGTCCCATAAGACACACCACTCTTGGACCATTCTAAAGTCCATCTCAGGCAAGTCCCACATATCTAACAGGTGTTGACAAAAAAATAATGCCCTGAATTTAAATTTCTGACTCGCACGAGATGGATGGATCAAATTTTCCATATGAGTTCCTTGCAAATCAATTAAACACATGCCACCACATGGTCCAGATTTATTTACATTGACCTAAATTTTGAATATCCTTGTTTCTTAGATCATCACAGGACCTGCTTGTGGCTTATGTAAAGGAACTAGATGTGATCATTTATTCAAATCTAAAAGAAATGCAAAGGCAAAAATGGAATTTAAAAATCAAGCATAAATTCAACTTACAATTATTTCAAGTAAAGCATTGTTTTTTACTTCATTTGACACTTTCAGTGACTCAAAAACTTGAAGCCATTGAACTCTGGGAGCAGAAAAGATCAACCTGGCCCCTGAGACAAATCTAATAGTTCTCTTGTCAAGCATATATGAAAGATTCTGCATTCTCCATTTGTTCCAAAGAGCAAAACCAATCAACTTCTCTTTGTTCCTGATAGGCAGCACCAATTTACATTTAGTTTGGGACAAGCTAGCTCTTGAGGATGAAGACTACATGTTTCCGATGGGAGGCTTAAAACATATGAGTCACAAACAAGAAGAAGAATGTAAGCTATGAAAATTAGCAACACATACGATTATTCAGCACAATAATAGAAAAAAACAATAAGAGAGAATGATATCTAACTAAACTACAGAAAAGGGAAAAGGGAATCATAAAGCTTATCTCTTGATAATATTTTTTCCAATCTACAGTGTTCATGTAACTATGTCAGATGTACAGAAATCATCTATCATCTTCATGTCAAAAAAGCATATAAAAAGAAGAAAGGTTCCTAATTTTATAGCAAAAGAAGCTAAAAGTGCTCTGTGATTATTTTGATGTTTCATGTTTCATTTATTTGTATGCTAAAAACCACAGATTTAAAATCATGTTTCCAAAAAAGAACAATAGGCCCCTACTCTCCAAAATCATCCAAGCAACCTAGCTGAAAGACAGTGAAAGAACCTTAAATCTTATATTTATCATTTTGATAAAGAAAATAAAGAAAGAACACTCCAATCAAGGTCCAATTGTGAGTCACTGTGTAAGAGTATGCTTCATCATCAGTGCATGAAGGACATTACTAGTGAATGGTGGATGTGGACACCTCATAACAATGAGTATGACTTCTAGTTTGGACATAAAATGCAGGTTCAGAGTATCTTAACAATGGCAGCACACTGTTTTTCATTAATTTGCCTGTTCTACAAAGTTTATGACAAGGTTTAGGAGATAAAGAAAGAACAGAATACTATCATGTTAAACTTCTAATTGAGTAACGTAGCACAACTTTTGTTTTCCACTTTCAATTATACCAATGTCAAGAAAATTAAACCTCAGTTAAGCCAGTTGCTAATACAACTAAGGTAGAATTCAATGAGTAGATGTGTAAGGAAACAATTTGCCAGTGGAACTCAAGCACCAATGGCAACATAAAAACAAAATACAGCAGGCTGAGAACAGATTATGGAAGTGGTGTTTAGAAATATAACCAAGTCCCCACTAAGGTGGGAATGCTTGCATTAAATTTTCTACAGAATGAAGTAGAAAGATCCTTACAAAAATAATGTTCGGCATGTGTAGAAACATAGTATTTTACTTTGATATAGTTATTGTTGGGGAATACTTACACTTCAGGGCACAGTTGTTCATCTAATGGGTTATTGTTGGGCCCAGCCCAGGTTTTTCTGGTAAGTATCTCCAAAAGAAGATTCAAAAACTTCTCAGCTGAATATACATGTTGCAATGCAGTCTGCCTCCTAAAAAGTTCTTGAATAATAAAGCTTGAATGACTCCCAATGTATTCTTCAGTACTAAAAGCAGATACCAGAAGAGGGACTCTGGGATTATTAATATGGCCTACTTGACCAAGAGGATCACTCACATTATAGTTCATGGCTTGATTTTTGGACATGAAATCAATCGTAGGAGATGAAGCCATAGAATAATTTTCTGCAACATTCTGCTTCACCGGAATAAGATTAACAGATGTTATTTGATGCATGAACTTGTCAGTGTATGCATTGAGGGGGTCATGTCCTGTTTTACTGAGTTCATCAAGATCAATCTCAATAGCTGCTGTCAGTAGAGCACTCAGATGGCTGTCTCTCAATGGCAGGGTTTGAAGTAAATGACTTAAGATGAAAACCTTTGCTTTGGTGAGAGTTGTGGAAGAAAGATTTGCAAGACCCTGTAGCCTAAGAGTGACAAATCAAGCAGTCAAGTTGCTGCGGCTTAAACATTCGAGAAAAAAATTATCATGCATAGTTGTAGTGTCTCTGATTCTGGCAGCAAAAATGCAATCAGAAGTTACAACCTGAGGAAAATAAGGGCTGGCCTTCAGTTCAAGTAAAGCTCTGTCAAATTCCTTCACTGCATCTTGATAATCATCTGACTTGCATAGGCGGCCAAACAGCTGTGAAGAAAGGAGGATAAAGAGAATTATTCTGTTGAAGAAAAAGAATTTACTAATGATTAAAAGAAGCCCTTCAGTCAGAGGCCAACAAACAAGTGAAGAGTCTAATAAAGTATATGAGTTGATCTACACAAGTCGTGATAATATATGAATCCCGGTTATTTTTTGTCCCATGTCTATCAGTAAATAATCTTTGCTGGAATGACAATCTAGATGAATGCAAGCAAACATGCATGTGTGTACCCACATGGATAAGATAGATGTAGAGAGAAATGAAAGAACAACCTATAGAGCTGAACTATTGAAAATGGTGCAGTGGCAAACGGTTAGTGTAATCAAAAAGCAGAAACGATATATTAAAACCACATAACTTCATGATAAAAAACCTATCAACTAAGCCAAGCCAAAGCTTCAACACTGTGCTACTCAACCTGCCAATTTTGACATCATAGATTATACGAATCTCATCAATGTAGCACCTCTCCCAGTAAGGAAACAGAAACCTCGAGGGTCCACTGGTAAACGCTATGAGGAAATATACACATTAAGATGTTCATAAGTCAAAGTTGACATGTTTCTTAAATGAAGCCACGGGCCACCGACCCATTTCAAGATAGGAATTTCCAAGCCAACATACATAAATTAAGGTAAAATATGAAATTATGGCAATGGACCATAAATTTGAGGCCACCCAGGTTGAAAAAATTTTAGCAGACACGACAAAGAAAATGCACAGAGACATAATGAAAAGCATAGACCAAACGCCTAATAACAATTATAAAGGCATTGCAGTGCTCAAAACAAAAAACTGTTGTTTCTCATTCTGAACATTGGTCCAGACCCTCCATCCGGAGCACCCCAGAATCATGGGCAATGGGCCCAAAAACCTCATTGAACACTAGGCAAATAATTCAACTATCATCATTGCATATCGATCATCACCGGCATTCATTTCCAAACACTACGTGAGCAAGCCTAGAAATATTGTTCAATGTACGAGGTTGTGGCATTTCCCAGCAAAAGCAGCGACCACGAGCCGAACTGCTACCTTGTCATATGATATGGGAATACTAAGGAAAGCTAACAGGAACATAGGGAGCAAAGGCAGTGAAGCTAGTCTAGCAGATAATCCTTAATTCCTTTCTCATCAGAAAATATTAGCCAACTCATGCTTAGAAATTGAAAACGTAAGTCATTCATTCACCAAAAGATTTTCAATGGAGAAGTGGAAGAACCAGTGGGAGCTTACATCTTCGAAGAAGATACCCCAGCGGATGGCTTTCTTGATATTCTCGGCATCCCAGACGGCAGGAAGACCGGACGATTGATACCCAGAGGCGAGAATTATGATGTCCACGAAGCCTTTAACAAGACCCAGGAGATCTTCGAGAGAAATGTCTGGAAATGACCAGCCCATCTTTTCCAGTGACACAAGCGGCAGGTGCGCGGATGAAAAATGATCGACGATTCTCAACCTGTGCAGTTGAAGTCAGTAGAAGGGTTAGTCGGGGATTGAGAAAAAGACAGGACGGAAGGACCCGTTTATAACTTTTCCCTCCATTTCGAGAGGGGAGAGCTTGTTCCCACCAGAAAGGCCACTGCACGGATCTATGCATGGACCAGTTCTATCTTGTATGCACAGCAGATTACAAACAAAAGGAAATTTTTTACGAAAGTAAGTTTTTTGTGTCTTCGAATGAGAAAAATTCTGTGGTCCACTTCAATCATAAATTGAAATAATTTTAAAACTCAATTGTACAAGTAATAACAACGATGATGAAGAATTAATTAGAATTTTACGATGCATGTTCATGTAACTAAGCCAAGCATTTTTCAGGACAAAGACATTTTTCATGTTAGCATGACATACAAACATTTTCATAACAGCTACTGTGAAAATTCTAGATTCGATGCTCACCATGATGTGTTTCTAAAATTTTCTATGTTTAGTGTTCCTTTTTTAATTTGGAATTCACGTACTTAAATGTAATAATTCGTGGTCACACTTTGGACCATTACAGTTCTCATAGCTTTGTCCTTCTATGGTTGATGCCTATATAACCCTTATAAAAGGGGCAAAGTCCTAAAATTTAAACTTCGAGAACTTTCTCTCTCTTTCTTATGAAAGCCCTACAATTTAAAGTTAAAGAACTTTATCCCCATTTTTGACGTGGAATGATTCATTCTTGTCACCCTTCACTTAGAAACTTATCAAAGGCCACACCTTATCTAGGCCCTTTTCAGCCCCGATGATCATTCCCCGCCCTCATCAGCCCCGGATATTACAAGCCTATCAGCTTCCACTTGGTTCATCCCCGAACCACTTTACTAAGAGAGGTCCAACTTTGATACCATTTGTAAGAGCCCATAAATATGTTATTGATGTATTGTCCACTTTGGATTATTATAGTCCCTGCCTTACCCCTCTGTGATTGACCCTTATACTACCTCTACAAAAGACACCTCAATAGGTTTCTATAGAGCCCCATAATTTAAAGTTTAATAACTTTCTTCTTCTTTTTAATATGGAATAATTCATCTCTACCACAATCTTTTTAACCTTGGTGATTACTCCCCACCCTCATCAACCTTGGATGTTATATTAAATTATAAGGAATTTAATGGATTTATATTTATTCTCAAATGAAATAAAATTTATGGTCAACTTACACTACAAATTGGGGTTATCTTTTTAGATCTTAATTGAAAAAGAAATATTAATGACGTTGAGTGGATTAGATTTGGCAAACGCACCCTTGCGGCCTTAAACCAAGCGTTTTCGCCGCAACTATTTGTAAAGCATTTTTACGTAGACATAACCCCAGACGAAAATTGCAATACAATGTCTTTTTTTTTTTTTTTTTCAAATACGTCATCCGTCATAACAATTTTCTTCGTAATAGATGGCTCAAATTAAATCTTCATGGCATCTTTGTCGCATCACCAAAGTCGCGTTGAAATATTTTGCTCGTTACCATGCGCAGCATTGCGCACGTAATCAGACTGCGGTAAACCCCGGCTTCACTTACCCAGATAAATCTGCAAATGCCTCAAAGCCCTCGGTTGCAAAGTGGGCAAAATAGCCAATGATGTCGAAGCGAGGTAAGCGTAGATCCTGGTTCTCCATCCCTTGGATTTTCTGACTTCGCCTCTTCCATCGAGATGGAGGTGCAAAATCCTAGATTTCTATGCAGAGATCCTTCGTTTCTGCGATGTCTATCTCTAGCAGAGAAAAAAATTTGCTAATTTTCTGCCTTTTCTTTCCTTTTTTTCGAAAGTCGCGGAGGAAATGCCGGAAACAAGTTCCGGATGTCGCTCGGTCTGCCGGTGGCGGCTACGGTGAACTGCGCCGACAACACCGGCGCTAAGAACCTCTACATCATCTCCGTCAAGGGCATCAAGGGCCGGCTCAATCGCCTTCCGTCGGCCTGGATCGGTGACATGGTCATGGTGACGGTGAAGAAAGGAAAGCCTGATCTCAGAAAGAAGGTGATGCCTGCCGTGATTGTCAGGCAACGCAATCCCTGGCGCAGAAAGGACGGCGTCTACATGTACCTTGAAGGTAATTCTTCAATGGTTTCTGCTCACAACACTCCATTTTGGTAATCTAGACTGTTGTTCTCGTGTTATTTGGTTCCGGCTTCATCATTTTCTTGAAAATTGCTGTTTTTATGGTCTGTGGGTGGGTGGTTGATACCCAATTTATGTGAGGTTCACTAGGTGGATAGTCCAGATTATTGCAAATGATTGCTTCATGTGCCAATTTAGCTTAGTTATGGTTTTTTTCTTTTTTGAGTCATGTGGAATTTGCTGTTATCTTTATCTTTGTTTGATTAGCAGCCTTCTGTGCATTGTTAGTATAATGTTTTAAACGATTTATGCCGTTGAACAAGTTGAGAAATGCTAGATCTATTGGCATTACTGCATGTTATTGTTTTAGGTGCTTGCTTTATCCATTGGTAACTTGTCAGTGTTTTATTATATTGGAGTTTTAATATGTGTATTCCAGCCTCTGCTGTTATCACAATAGTGCTGCACACCCACTAAACCGAATTTCTAGAGAGGTGGGTTCAAACTTTCAATGCACTGCGTTTGAAGTTTGCTGCAATAAGATTGTCAGGATGGCCTGGTCAGTAGTTAACTAGAATCATAGCCTAATGATGTACTGGTTACTCCATGGTGTTTTAACCAACTGACAAGATGAGCCCAAAAATTCTGGCCTATATTTGCTGCAATCATGAGGAGTTTATTTTTGGTTGCTTAAATGTTTTGCTTGCCTCATTAAGTATATGTTCTAATATCTTTCCTGCTGGACAATTCAGTCCTTGAAGAAGACTGCATGTTGTAGTTGTTCATATTCTGCTTACTTTTGCTTATTGACCATTTGTCTGTCTGTAAGTTGTTGCTAACTCTACAACCTCCTAGTTTTCAATGCAATTTGTATCTGATGGGTTATGGCAATATAAACGTTCTAGTATTCTTAGCATTCCATTTGTATCTTGAGAACCTTTTTCTTGCTGTGTAATGTGGACATTTCCTTTAGAATCATCTCTTGCCAACCAACCAACCAACCAACCCTGGTTTGCCTTTTTATTATGGTCTCTGTTGTCATTCATGATCTAACCCTTTCCTAACCAATTTAATTTGTCGCCTGAGTTAAAAACATTTTTGGTAATGCTCATATTTACTATGGTTAAGTTTTGCATGTGTTGGTGTTTCTTATTTTGATATAAGCATTATTCTGTGTTTTGCATATGTCCTTGTTCAAGTTAAGGCAACCAATTAGAGTCGCTGATGCACTTCTTAATAGCTTTTTCAGCACTTTGCCAATAGGGACATTGAGCTGTGATTCTGGCAAATGATGTGGTATCCTACACATTTGCATTCAGATGCTCACAAAATTTTTTATATCTGTTATGTAACCTACATATTCTCGGAGGGAAAGAAGTGTGTCTTTAAAGGGTAGAATTGCCTTAAAATTCTCAAGTCCATAGTTTCACTTATTTATTTATTTTTACTCTGATGAACTAAAGGTTTGATTTCTCCTGTGACTTTCAATTAAAGTATTCATCGACATTATGAGACACTATGAGAGAATGGCCAACTCCTTCATTTTTTGCAAGTTCCTAACTGTTTCATTCATTTTCCATGTCTCCAGATAATGCTGGTGTTATTGTGAACCCCAAGGGAGAAACGAAAGTTATGATAAACTGATTGATTAAATTAGAATTGCTTTTTTGTATGCTACTGCAACCAAAAGAATGTGTTAACCCTTACAATTGTTAAAAGAGAAATCAACTCAGAAAGTAGAATGAAATGAATGGTGTTAAATCAGAAATGCCTTTGAGCACCTTGTAATCAGCACCTAGTTCTGCAGGGAATTGGCTTACAGTATTGTTGGATGGTCTGGCCATGAGTGGTTGGGTTTGTGGGTTCAGATCATCACTGGTTGGTCAAACTTGTTACATGTCCCACATGTGGACTGTTTGGCTGCGCGTTTTGGAATGCTAGAAGCTTGTTTCAAGGAACTAAAGCTCTTTTGAACATTTTAAGGGTGTGTTTGGACTAAGGGCCTGTTTGGCCTGGCGTTTTGGGAGTGTAAAAGCGCTTTTTTCAGCCAAAACGCGATTCTACAGTGTTTGGCTGAAATATGAAAACGCGCTTTTCAAACCGTAAAAGCCGGAATATGGCTTTTACACGGAAGCTCGGATTTGGAGCTTTTCCCAAAAGCTCTACGTGCAAACGCGCTTCCCGTAAGTGCTTAAAAGCCACCGCCAGGCCAAACAGGCCCTAAGTACCCCAGTGCTTCTCGTCCACCGCAAAAGCATGTTTTTTGCGTTTTGGCGGAAGATAAGAATTGGAGATTTTCGAGGATGCTAAAAGGCGGATTCTCTGTGTGAGAAAGAAAAGACGAAAATGCCCCTTAGTTATTGGTGTGGTGTACTCATCATGGAGGACGAATTTGTAATTTCCGATACAAATATACTCCATGCACACCATATAAGATTAGAATGTCAACCAATCCTTAGCTAAGTAAATGTGACATCGAATAACTAAGTTTTTTTTTTAAATAATCATGATAATAAAAGATAAAATTCACTTTAGAGTCTCACGGCCTCCAAATTTGATAGGATATAATCTTATGTTTTCTATTTTCTATTTTATAGAATGTATAAATATTTTTACAGAGAAATTTTATATGACCTATTTTCACGTGCATTTAACATTTAAAGTATTTTTTATAAAGTCAAATGCTAAACAACTTCTTACTTAGCATTTTCTATAGAAGCCTTATATAAATGTGCTTTTCTCAACCACTAGAATTTTGCAGTTAGGCCAAACAGGCCCCATTATGTTATGCAATGATTAGCCATGTCTAATCTTATCTGGATGATTGCTTTTCTTTTACTGATGTGGATATGGTTTCAGGATCTGCAATCACGGGGCCGATAGGGAAGGAATGCGCGGATTTGTGGCCAAGAATTGCAAGTGCAGCCAACGCCTTGTTTGAGAGTTTACCTGCAGTTCCAATTTTTTTATTTTGTTGGAAGATTTTGTAATAGTAGTTCCTGTCCTTCTTTGTTATAAACTACCGATCTCTCTTTAGGCATTGTGGTGCTAGAGGCTAAAAGATTGTAGTCTTATCTTCATGGAGTTTTTGTTAGCATGTATCAATGAAGACGAGACACTGGGTTTCCAACGCGAATGAACGAATGCATTTGCAGTACAGTGTTTCACTATCATTACTTAGCCGCCGTTGGCCGTTTACTGTGCATGCTTTTTGAAGCATAAATACTTTTGGGCTCTGTCTTCTTTTAATTTCACTTACAAAGGCAATGGTATTTGTGCCGTAAGTCGTTAAGACGGATTGATGGTATTCATTAAAATGATCTTAATTGCCCGTGGAGGCTCTTTTTTCTTATTTTTTTAAAATCCAAATTATACGTTAATAGTTGTTTCTACTTTTATTCCCTTCATCCCAAAATAACTTTGATTGGAAAACCAGGTATTTATGAAAAAGTTAAAATTCATCACGTTTTAAAGTGAAATAATCTTGTGAAAAATGAACAGTGGTGCGGTGCAGCCGTTCCGGTCGAAAAGAATCATTCCTCACGGTAGGTTAGATGGATTCGGTTAGAGTCTTGCTTGTAATCCTCCAAAGATAGGTATCTGAAATTGCGAGATGAAAGCCAATTAGAAAAATCATGTCCATGATTCTGTTGTGCCATTCTTGAAAAATAATGACAAAAGATATTAGAAATTGCAACTGGCAAAGATTGGTTGGAAAATGCTTAAAGACTGAGCTTGTTCTATTCCCGCGTAATTTCTATGGGAAGGAGTAGTTTATTTATCTTTACAGAACAGCCCGTTTCTTTTACAATAGCTTATTTGTTTTGAAAGTAAATATTTTAGAAGTCTGAAATGTAATTGCTCGTTAGTTCCCCCACTTTGCCCACTAAAATTTTCAATTTAAATTGCAGAATTCCAACCTTTCCCGCAAGTAATGAATATATCGTCCAATCATTTGCATTTTTTTTCCGTAAAAACAATAATAATCTATTTTACATCCTTTCTAATTGACTTATGTGAAAATTACATAGCCAAACTAACAAAACGAACTATCAAATTAGATAATTCTTCTGAAATTCTTATGTATTTCTTTGCTGCTTCCCACCCAAACAGCCTCTAAAAATGTTCTTAGAATGTGCTGGAGAAAGATGTTTGTCTGACCACTATTTACCATAGTAGCGTGAATTAATTTACACCACTAATCTACATAACCATTAATGATGTGTTCACGCGCATAACAAGCAGTACTGTTTTTTTATTTAAAAATTGATTGGATAAGGTGTATTTGAAAGAGAATGTATTAGAAAGGTGTATTTTAATTACTGATTAAAAAACAAAGAAATGGATGATGTTAGTAGAATAGACTTTATATGAAAAGTTAAAAGATAATGATTGAGAATATATATAATGATTAGAAAAATGAGAGTTATTAAAATAGTTATAATATAACATCATTGAAAAGGATATAAAAGTGGTGCGTGTATTTCAAATACACATTCCATCCAAAAACACCTTATATTCTTAAGCTATAACTGCCAAATGTACCATCGGTTGATTCATGGTTATCTTCGTAGGAGACCAATTATTTACAAAAATATGTAGAACTTCCACAAAATGTGGGAGAAGTTTAGGTCATGAAGCAAGATGTGAAGGTTGACAGGAAAAACTAATAAAACATTCAAAATAGGAAACTAATAAAACATTTAGATTTCATTCCTATTCAACCTCTAAAAATCTCTTTCATCTAGTCGATTTTTGATAATATATACATAATATATATATAATTAACCAATATAAAATATATTATATAATTCACAATGTATATTACATATTACACATTTATTTATGTCACATATAAAATATATAATAGATAACTAATGTATATTATATATAATATATTTTATTTATAATCTATAATTTTTCAAAAAAAATATTTTATTTATAAACCCAATCAGAGATTTATATAGATAACAAAATTAAAATTATTTAAGGATATGTATAGACCCATTAAAAATTATATAATTTATTTATGAAGTTATAAGCTTTTAATTAAACAACCTTACCTTTGAAAATATTCTTCTCTAATAGATGAATGACTTGTCAATAGATCTAAATAATCTTATTATTTATACATAATTATATACATTTTTAAATGATTTCCCCTTTGCCTCACCATAAATATCTGATCAAATAGTTTTATGTATTTTGGCTAAAATATTAATAATAAATATAATAGTTGGATTGGATTCTCTAAATGATCAATATGGGCTTAAACTAAAAGGCTTTATAAATGCTTATTATGCTTATTGTAAAACTTATTTCATAGAATCATTTCACTTGAATGTGTTGGTTGATACGTTTTGGTGCCTTAGGCATTGTAAATTAAAGATCATGCAGAAAATAATCAAAAGCAAAACATAAGGTACACTTTAGATTTTATAGTGGTTTGGTCCAATATAGGTTCCTACTATACTTCTCTAAGACAACCTTTGTCTTAGGTTCCACTTACAATTTTTCCAAAATAGGTTGGTTTCCCAAAGCTCAGCAACAAAATCTTACAATCGCACACATTGCAAGTTTGTCTTTTTACAAAAACAAACTTCACTGCAAGCTACCCAACTTGCAAAAGTAATAATTAAAGAAAATGTGGTATAATAATTTGCCTCTTGAAAGGCTAAGATATACACAATAGATATCAAGAATCAAATATTTTACTTAGTGTAGAGCGAGTGCTTCAAGCTCCTTTTTGTAATAGGGAATGTGGCTTGAATTCTTGAATAGAATTTCAGCGCAACAAAGTAGCAACACTTGTGAAAGAAAATTTCTTTCACTTGTAAATGCTCAATGTAAACACCTAAATTGCAAAACTTATTTTTCCTTCTAATGGAGTTTCTATTTATAAATCTTAAATGATTCATGGCTATTTGAAACTTGGCCATTAAGATTATAGTGGTTGAAACTTAATTGTGAAAGACGCATAAGAAATTTCTAGTTATAATTACAGACCTCCAAGGGGCCTATTGAAATTCTCTATTTGAAATACTCTATCAGCGAAGGAAACCCCCAAAACCTGTATTGATCTACTCTACTATTAGTGTCCATTGGCAGCAATAATGATAGACCTCTGTAGACTTGAGATAACCTCTGTTGAAAATATCTATCAATTATTTATGAAGAGAATTTCCAATCAGCAACCTTGGCAAACCTCTATTGTTGCTTTAAATCTTTTATGGAAAAAGTCTATCAACTCTACCAACTTCAACTACTCCAAACTACTTCGAACAGGTAGTTTTGTAGACCTTTGTTGATTCAAGTTATCCTTTGTGAAGAACTTCTAACTTGGACATGATTCCAGGTTCTTCCGAAAACCTCTATTAGAGGATACTTCTCCTCTGTGCTTTCCTCTATCATATAAAACCTCGTTTATACTTGGCATTTACATGTTTTTTTTCTTCTTTGCTCATTTTGTAATTTGTTTGGACTAATTTTAGTTGTTCTTTGATAGAGTTTGGTCCTTTTAATGCAAGCTTACTTTCTTTAATTTCCTTGTGTTATGATAATTTTTTTCAATTGAAGTTCTATAACACTTTGAAAGAAAGTTGTTAGTGCTCTTTTCTCATTCATACATTTACTCATCATCAAACCTTAGTTGTTAATATATATTCATCATCGAAATCAAGCTTTTATGGGGTTTGGATTCAAAATTCTCCCCATTTTTGATGATTACAAAATATTTGAGTATTTCTTTTCTCTTGCGAAACATTCTTTAACTTGATTCTTCCTCTACTTGTATGTAGATGAGTTTAGAGAGTAATGGCTTGGGTTTAGAAGTTGGGTTAGGTGAAGGTAGAGGTGTTTTGATGAATTTAGTTGGAATGGATTCCCATGAGGATGTGGGAGTGCTCCATTCAGGTGAGGATGACCTGGGTTGGAAAGGTGATTTAGGTTTAGTTTGGATGTTGATGGAGTGGCTATTGGATCAAGTAGTATGGGAGAAGGGACTCTGGTAGATTGGTTGTGGAAGGGGATGGATTTAGTGGAAGAGGAGGCTTTTCAGTGAGGAGGCTTAAGGTTGGGGTTGTGTAGATTCTATTAAGAAAATTATGATGTCAAGTTTTAGGTTGACTGTTTTCTCAATTTTGTCTATCCTATGGTTTAGCAAGGATATACTAGATTTGCCTAGGTTTCTAGGTTTTCAAGTCTAGTATACAATAGGTTTAGGTGGGTAGAGAATTGGTTAGCTATGAAAGCTTTGAGAGATGTGAGGTTAGGAGTAAAAGGCTGGGGGGTATAATTGGGCCTTGGTGGAGGTGATGGTTGGTGGGTATAGTTGGGCCTTAGTGGAGGTGATGGCTAGGAGATTGGTCCAAGTCTAGATTGGGGTGATGGTTGAACTGTGGATGGCATTGTTGTTTAACTTTGAAATATGCTTTCTTCCTCTTCTTCCTCTCTTCTTTCTTTTCTAACTTCTCTTGTTTACTCTCTTACATCCACTTTCTTCTTCTCTATTTCTGAAATCCATCCATCTACTGTAAGTTTAAATCTCATTCGATTAAAAGTAGATTCTCTAATAATATCTATCTTTTTCATTTATTCACCATGCTCATCTCTCACATCTACTTGATAATCTCTTATAAACTTGGAACGAAATGGGAGCTTTGGATTTGTCTTGACTATATAGGTGGGCATACATGATCTTTGCCAAATCAATCTTCTTCTTATAATTCAATGCCTACAAGATCTTGTTATCCTTTTTAGGGACTTGGTCAGTACTCTCAACCTTTGGATAAATATCGTTGAATATAATGTTATGGGTGAGTTTAAGATCAGGTCATGATGTCTTGCATGCAGGAATACTTTCTTTTCTCTTATTTCCTCATTTGTAAATTCCAAGAATAACTTGGCCTTAGTCTAAGACTAGTGAAAATCTTCTTCTACTTTAGGCAAATTAAAAGTAGCCCTGATGCTTGTTGGGCTAAGGTCTATTTCTATTTTTCAATCCAAGTCTTCTTTGTGTTTGAGTTGTAGTTGCTTGCTAGAATTTGCACTATTTTCAGGTATGTCAAATCTTAGTATTCAAAAATAGTTCTCTAATCCTGGAACTTCAACCATTGATAGGTTCCATCCTCTTGCCTCTTCTCCAAAAATGTTGAAATCAAAGACACAGCCTTTCATTACCTTCTTTCCTTCATATAAATTCTCAAAACTTTCATAGGCAGTAAGTCTTTGTTTAAAAAACACTCAGAATACCATGTTTGATGCATCTAGCTTTCTTCTCTTGCCCTAGGCTCCTTGTTCCTCATCTTCTCTTCTTTTCTTTCTCTACTACGCTTAGATGGGGTAGGCACTACCTTTCTTGCTCCCTTCCTTAGTCCTTATCATCTTACAGTAGGGTTTAGGTGTTGGTCCCATGCAATGGTTAGCTCAAGGCGGGAAGAAGGGGGGGGGGGGGGGGGGAGGAAAAAATGGAAAAAG
>JAYJMB010062376.1:0-71487 GCA_036873735.1 Pouteria campechiana | reverse complement strand
TCGATGAACACTTGTTCCTTTGGTTGGTCATCCATTGCTCTCATTTTTTTCTTTTCGGCTTGATCAAATGCCTCTATAAAGTTAGACAGCATTTGATGGCGGAAATAGGCCCTTTTTGCCAGGCAAAGATGGATTTCTTCTGCCTCTAGGTGATTAAGCGATTGTGGATAGCTCCAAGCAATGTCCCTCCATTTGTGAACATAATTAGCCGTGTTCTTTCCATAATTTTGATCCCAGTTGACAAGAGACTTTCTGATTCCTTCCTTTCTTTTGGAAAGGAAGCGTAGCAGAAACATATCTTGTAAAGGGACCCAATCTTTGGCACCCTGAATTGCCTGAGTTTGGAACCAGTTCTTCTTCACTTTCGAGGAGAGTGAGCTTTGAAAATTTTGATGCATCTTTACGAGGTCTGAATTTTCTTTGTAGCATTCGTCAACATAGCGGAGGAGGTGTGTGACTAGTGAATCACCGACATTGAACATGGTGAAACCTTGGCGTTGGTGCTTTCTTTGGCGATCGTGCCTTCTACCAGAGCGTTCTCGTTTCTTATTTGGTTGGCTAGTGGATGCTTCTCCTTCGCCAATGTGATAACAAGCGCCATTATCGGATATTAAAATGTACTATCCCCATCAGAGCTTGGGACATCCCCAATTTCCAAGTTTGGAAAATTATCCCAAAATGTCATCCATACTTCATCCGCAGCTGATAAAAACAATGGCGATGGCCCCTAGGCATAGAGCTCTGGACAACCTTGAGTAAGGTAGTCTTTTTCCTTCTTTTTCCCCACCATATTCTTGTAGAAGAGTTTAAGCCTCTTAGGCTAGAGGTAATCCCCAACAATGTACGGCTTGAACCATGACGGCCAACGATGTATCCTTTTAGGACATGGAAATAAGTCCTTCAGATGCTCTTCCATTTCTTTTTGCTTTATATGTTTGATCTGACGCTTTTGTCCCCTACGTCTCACCGATGGGACTTCTAAGATGTCTTTTGAGCAGACAAGATCCCAACCTTCATCATCAGCCATGACTTTCTTCTGCACCTCTTGGCTACAAGCTTTCGAGAGCCGATGCTCGGGTTCCTGTTCCAGTATTGCTAAATCAAGAATTTCTTTTACTGATATGTTGTTGGATGTTGCCTGTGCATCCTTCTTTGGAATAGTTATTCCACTCTTCATACAATGGTTAATAATTCTCCTCACTGCCTTGCATTTAACCATTGGGTGATTAATACCCTGATGGTAATGGCAGTATAGGGGGTGGTTCACTTGATCCACCTCTACTGGGAATAGGGGTTCTGGTAACCTTATATTGCCTAATTGAATGAGCCCCAATAGTATAGATACCACTTCTTCATCAGAGTACTGGTATTTTGTTCTCTGGTATCTCCCTTTTCTTTGATTGTCTATCATTACCACTAGTTTTTGTCTCAGTGGTGTTGACAGAGGTTTTCTGCTTGCTTCTTTCATATTCGTTCTTTTTGGATTAGAAGACAATATTTTCTTTTTGTTTGTTAGCCAGACTTTGCTTTTTCCAGAGAGGGAAAGGAGGCTTTCCTTTCGGCTTGCCTCATTGGCCAACTCTCGAAAAGTGGCGATCTGCTCACTTACCAGGATCGCGAGGTTAGTCTTAATGTCATTGCGGCGTAAGTGGATTCTTTGCTCCTCTGTTAAGGTTGCCTCGCATTTGCTGGCTTCTTTCTGCCAGCGAGAGATGAATTTTTCTATAGATTCATCATCCCTTTACCTCATTGGGGACAAAGAACCTTGCTAGAAATAGGTTCTGCATGTCATTCCAGGTCTTGACAGACCCTACCGAAAGTGTCAAATACCATTGGAATGCCGGTCCCTTGAGCGATGAGCCAAATAATCTCAAGCAGAGATTGTGATTGTGATAGACAACATAGTTTCCCATCTTGAGATTAAAGAGGGTGAGATGATGCCGGGGATCATTTGTTCCATCAAATGTATGAAAGTCTACCATTTGGAAGCCTGGTGGGAAAGGCTCGTTCTAGATTTCCAGCAGCTACCACTGATGATAAATGTTTGGCACTTGAGAAGGCAAGTTTATTTTCTGTTAGGCCATCCAGTCGTTCATCATCCATTAAAGTGTGCCATGGAATCCGGGTTCATTTGAAATGGTTGTGCGTGCACATTTGCACCAAATGGTTGGGTGGAACGTTCGTGCCAAATGGCTGTGCACCAACATTAATATTGGGCGGTCGCCGAGGTGAAGTGACTAGGGAGATGAGAGATGAGGCATCCAGTCCTAGGGGATCCCCTCTTGGTGGGTTAAAGACGAACGGTCCTAGTGGCGTAACTGTTCCCATGGAGGGAAGGTTGAGAGGATGTGCAGCATTGGATGCTTGGCTAGGATTCGAGGTTTGGCCAACATTCTGTTGTGCATATGCCTCTCTTAACCACTGATTTTCAATTTCAAGCAGCTCCAATCATTGCATTATCTCTTCTATGGAAGTGGGAGCTATACTTCCCTCAGCCATGTAAGACGTGACTGTCGGAATAAATTGATTTCTGTGCATCAATTGGCGGGGAGATGTAGACACTTGATCTTCCCTTGCAGCATCTTCTGATAGAGAGTGAAATATTGGGGGAGGCACTATGGATCTAGCCATCGACCTTATGATGATTCTTCGATGAGGTGGGCTAGGTGATGCCGGCAACAAGTCCCCATCGACCGAGGTGGTGTAGACACTAACAGGCTGCACTTTTCTCTTCTTCTGGTCCCTTTTCCTTGGGATACTAGAATTGGCTCTTCTTTCTCTCTTTTCTGCCTTCGATGCTTTCCTTGGCATCTGTAAGGTGCCTGTTCTGTTGATCTCTCTTCTATGAGAACAGGAGAGACCGGCTAAAGCAGAGAACATATTACTTTCCTAGTATTTATCCTGGGATGAAGATGGTCTTCTTACTATTGCAGTGTGCTTCTCGGATGGCAACTTCCATCCCTCCTTCTTTTCTTGAATGGTCAACCTATGGGTTGATCTCTTCTTGGACTTTCCTTTTTTCATCGTCCATCTTCCAGTTCCATTGGCAGGTTGAACATAACCCTTGAAAACTTTGCTTTGTGCATTCCTTTTGGGATTGAAGGGAGCTCGTGCTTGCCTCCCCTTGATTGCATTGGCTAGGTCGACAGCTACAACCTTCTTCTATTATGGGAGAGCAAAGACCCGGGTACTCCCAGTCTTTGGAGATTTTGGAATGGTATTGTGGACAAAGTCATCTCCAATGATCCTAGGAGCATGAGGGGAAATAGTTTTTCTCCTCTGCCTCCTATTTTTCTTGTGCTTCTTTTCAACCTCGTTGTTGGAAGTTGAGTCAATAGAAGTCACTTTTGGAGCTGCTAGGGTAGCTTCCAATGTTGCTAAAATTGCTCTGGAAGTTACCGACATAGCTCTGGGCAAGGGGAAAACCAAAGTCATATCCCTCTTGTAGATGGCAGGTGCCGGGCCGATTGGCACCATAATGAAGGAGTGGGGAACACTCTTGTCAAAGTCGTGTGGGGTATTGATGGTGAAGCCACTGCCTAGCAGAAATCCAAAAGTGACTGAGGTTGTCATTAGGATTGATCTTGAGAGAAGAAAGAGAGTGAGAAAAGAAATTACTGAAGATCTACAAAGAGCAACAAAAGAGCTTAGTCAGTTTCATGAAAGAATAAAGTCTTTAAGATGCATTAGTATTACTTTTCCTTAAAGATGAAGGGTTGGTTGTTTCACGTCAAATTCACCATTTTGTAACAAGGATAGAAATGAGGAATAAATAGGTAAATGGAACTACATCACAAGATTTGTCATTTTGGAATGAATCAAGCAATTTCCATTTTTATTGATTTTCCTCAATTGATTACACTTGTTGTGTACATCAAAAAAATTGTATGTTGACATCCCAGACCACAAGTGGTCCTGATTACATCTCCCTAATGGGAGAAAACCCTTGATTGAAAGGAAAAGTACAATACATCTTAGAAATCTAAAAATAAATCACACACTTTCTCTTAAAATAAATGTGTGCTATCTTTGAGATCGCCGAGCACATTGCAATGACTTGATATTTAGGGGATCGCCTCAAGTCAATGGGCAGATGGGATGACATGATTCTAGACTGGATTGCTAGACACTAGGTCAACTAGGAAATGGGTGTTTTGATCCGATCAGTTTATCCCGGGTGAAATCCAGACTGGGTGATTTCTATTGTTTAGACAGTAGATGTTTTGTGACCCAATTGGTATATCCCGAAAGGACTCAAGACTAGGTGACCTCTAATATGTTTGGACCTGAAAGAGATCGGGAGAAAATAGGTGACCTAGGTTTGGTTCAGCTTTCTCTCATTGCCCAAGAGAAGCTTAGGAAGAGTGGGCCAGATTAACTGGGTTTAGCTCGGCTCTCTCAATTACTCATAAGAAGCTTAGGAAGAATGAGCCGGGTTGATTAGGTTTAGCTATTTTGATGAATGGTATATGCTAAGGTTTGACTCAGTGAGTCATAACTCAGTGACTCGGTGAGTCACAACTCGGTGACTTGATCCTAGACTTAGGCTTTCGAATGAGTTTGTGAGTGGTGTTTGCTAAGGTTTGGCTTAGTGTGTCATGACTCAGTGACTCGGTGAGTCACGACTTAGTGACTCGGTCCTAGACTTAGGCTTTTGAATGAGTTAGTGAGTGGTGTTTGCTAAGGTTTGACTCAGTGAGTAATGAATCAGTGACTCGGGGAGTCGTGACTTAGTGACTCAGTCCTAGACTTAGGCTTTTGAATGAGTTAGTTATATCCCATTGAAAACTGCAAGCAGGCGATCTCTACCCTTTATACTGTGAGAGATCGAAGATTCAGACTACATGAATTAAGCCTAATTACACTTTGAGTTAATTAAGCCTAAACATGATTAACACTAATGACAGTGATTAGTGTTATTGATAGTTCTTAGTTAATTTAAGATGATGTCATAAATTTCCTGATTTATGGGGCAATTATGTGGTTTAATTAGGGTTCAAACAGGTTTTGATGTGTTTAGAATGTCTAATTCAGTATTATCCTGTTGTCAATTGGTTATATGGGACCCACCATTACCATAACATGGGTGGGACCCATGTGTATACCATGGTGGGGCCATGGCGGAGTGCCCTTAGGCACTAGAGAGATTACTAGTGGCCAAAGGCCACTAATGTCAAGTGAGACACCTCCCTCTTAAAGATTCCTTAGGCTCCTTCCTCAAGTTCTAAGAGAATTCTCCTTTTAAAAGGTCTCTCTTCAAAAAATCCTCCTTCTCCCTTCCAAAAGGGTCCACTTCCTTAGAAAAATGAGGGGTATTTATAGTTTTTTTGAGTATAGGGGCATTTTAGAAATTGCTAAAAATAATTTCAGCTTCGGCTTTTAGCACTTTGGTAATTTTGTAAAGGTGTGTGGTTGGTGTTGCTACGTAACTGTGTCTGCACGGCTGTGAACATTTTAACAAATGCACAGGTGCAGTGTTTTATAGTCGCGGAACTTCTGACTATGCCCGGCTACGACATTTTGATCCGACATTGCACTTGCGGCAGTTTGGCCTGCAGCGGACGACAATTATTGCTTTCT
The DNA here is from genome assembly GCA_036873735.1 of Pouteria campechiana. NCBI lineage: Eukaryota > Viridiplantae > Streptophyta > Magnoliopsida > Ericales > Sapotaceae > Pouteria > Pouteria campechiana. The sequence goes on along the minus strand of JAYJMB010062376.1, from coordinate 65,907 downwards.
AGTAGCGTCGCAGCAGCGACATCTCCATTACTACGGAGTTCGGCGGAGCATTCCTGCTGCGACATTTGGACAAGTGTTTCAGTTGCGGCATTCAGCACGGTGTTGCAGTTGCAGCAGTTGTACTGCTAAGGGACAACCCAGCTGTGGCATTCAGCTTACGGTGTTTCGACTGCATGTCAGCTGCAATGCAGTCGAGTAATAATCTTCTGTGTCAACTGTGCAGCCCAGGTCTTCTTGCACGACTTGCTCCACTCGCCAGCCCATTTGCGTTACCCACTCAACCTAGCACTCGCACGACCACAGGGGAATGCTGCCTGCCTGACCATGACCTATTAAACTCTTTGCTGCCGCCTAGCATGGACGTCGCAGGCAACTGATGCCTCCATTCACATGAGCCATCTTCAGCTTCATCTACGTGACTCGGTTGGGCAGCCAGTCATTGCTAATTGACGTCGCTACTTGCCGAATTGGGGTGTCATCATCAATGCTAGTTTGCTGCCGTCATCGCTGCTAGGGATGGGGCCAGATTGCACCATCCACCACTGTCGTCATGATCGTCGCTTCTCGATTGGATGCTCTACTGCCATGGAACAAGGGAGCTGCCTATTACGCACACTTCCACCGATGACGCTATTTATCTCCATGAGCGTTGTCCACCGATCGGATAGCTGATCGGCTAGATTCAATTTTACCGCACCGGATACCTAGTCTAGTTGCCAGAGGAGCATTGTCGACGCTGGACCAGCCTCCCACTTTGGCCGCAAAGTGGGTGTTCGGTTTCGCCAGCCAACGACCGAATGCCTGATCAACTCCGTTCATCAGGCTTCTTGAAGTGTGCTAATGCTTTTAGGGTCCCCTCCCACATCATGGAGCCATCACCACTAGCTAGAAGAATTCACTGCCCATTGATCTCCATTGCTTGCATTGCTACAAACGCCAGACGTCACTGCTGCCAGTCCATTGCCATGCTGTCAGCGATGGTAGGTTGCGTTGCTTCAGACGCTTTAGCCGGCGATGCCATTCGACGCCTGCATCACTGCCGCCGTCTCCACCAGACACCTTGCTCGTGGCTGCCACGGAACCGGTGTGCCAACTGCTGCTTGTGTTCACCCGCGTTGGGTCGTCGTCGCCACTATCCATCTCCACCAATAGTGTCCGCCGGTCGGACGGCCGATTAGATCCGTTCGAATGGCTAGATTCAATTTTACCGCACCAGATACTTGATCTTGTGGCCAGAGGGTGGTCGTCGATGCTAGACCAGCCTCTCGCTTTGCCCTCAAAGTGGGTGTTCAGTTTTGCCGTCCAATGACTGAACACCTAATCAGCTCCATTCGTCAGGCTTCTTGAAGTGCACGGATGTTTTTAGGGTCCTCTCCCACGTCGTGCAGCCATCATCGCTAGCCGGAAGAATTCATTGCCTATCAGCCTCCATTGCTTGCGTTGCTGCCAATGGCTAGACGTCACTATCATCGGTCCGCTGCCATGCTGTCGGTGACTATAGGTTGCGTTGTTGCCGATGCTTCAGCCGGGGACGCTGTTCGACGCTGGCAGCACTGCCGCCGTCTCCACCGGACACCCTGTTCGTGGCTGCCATGGAACCGGGGTGCCGCTTACTGCCAGCGCTTCCACCAGTGACATTGTCCGATGTCAATTGCATGACACTGCAACCACCGGACACCCTGTTCATGGCTGACGGCTTCTACACCCATCGAAAAATCAAGCATCTTTGCGACATCGCCGTCTCCACTGGATAGTAGCATGGTCGTGCCCGCGGTTAGCTTCGTCCATCTGCTGGTGGGCAAAACCAATAATGTGTTAGCTTCGTGCTCAACAACATGGCCGACGGCGTCATCATCGTCTCCCTGCCAGTGGGCGCAAGTCATGATGCCAGTGATGCAAAGGGGCTGTTGATCAGAACGTCCACCATTGCCGGTTTGCGCTGCCGCGGTTCATTTAGTGTCCCAACATCTTCAAGCTTTCTTTTCTTGGACATGACCTCCTTCATGAACTTTGCATAATTTGGCATTTACTCCAAAGCCTCTGCAAAAGAAATATTAATGTGAATTTTCTTAAAAATTTTTAGAAATTTGCTAAATTTTCATCAATTTTCTTCTTTTGAAATCATCGAGGAAAAGGAAGTGGAGTTTTCAAAATTGAAGGATTATCTAGAAATGAAATTCTCTGAGGTTTGTAAGCTTCCCTTTTTTGGTTCTTCTTTCTTCTCTTTCTCCTCTTTTCCTTGTGCAACATCTTGATCCATTATTTCTGTGAATGATTATGACTCATTGTGCCTCTTTAGAGATTCCAATTCTTTGTCACTCCTTAGTGTTACAACATTGAATTGCTCCCTTAGATTCTTCTCAATGTTGCTAAGAAAAAAGCCTTTGTTTGGATTATTGATAATATTAGCAAGTTGACCAATTTAGGTTTCTAAAGACTTGAAAGATGCATTCATATTCTCATGTATGTTTTAAGGCTATCAAGTCTTTTATCATTCCAATTGAATCTTGGTCGAGTCTCTGTAACAAAGGTACTCATGAGATTTGCAAGTGATGGCTTCTTCTCAGTTGGTTGAGGTTAATGTTGAGGTTGAAAACCAGTAGGAGGGTTTATGACATTCTTAGTATTTCTATAAGATAGATTCTTGTGATTTCTCAATCCTAGATAATATTGAGTTAGTAGGTTATCTCCATGAAAGTTATTGTAGCCCCTGTTATTCACATACTGCAACTTTTCCTTGGTTTGATCTGTAACCATGTATGTTCCAATTGTAAAAGAAAACTCTCCCAAAATTGAAACTTCCTTTAATGCTGAATTGGTTATTACTAACTGGTGAGTTAAAGATGACATCTATGTAGTAAGAGCTATGATTGGATCTAATTCAAAATAACCTACAAATTTTCTTACATATTGCATTCATTAGGCTATTGGAATGGTTTGGATGCCATGTCTTCAAGCAAAGAATAAGCATCTGCTACAGCCTTTCCCATCAATGAACCTCTAGAAGTAGCATCCACTATTGTCCTTGTCTGACTATTCAACCCATTATAGAGCAATTATATTTGAAGCTAACCAAGAAAACCTTGCTGAAGACATCTTCTAATAAGATCTTTGAATCTCTCCCAACATTCATAAAGTGGCAGAAAATCCATCTATTTAAACTAACCTATTTCACTTCTCAGATGAGTAGTTTTTATAGGTGGGAAGAATTTTGCTAGGAACTTTTCAACCATCTCATCCCATGGTAGTAGATTCTGTAACCAACCTCCTGTTGGTTCCCGAATTATGGCTTAACCCAAGAGGGGGGTGAATTGGGTATATAAATATTTAAAATAGTAAAGTGCATGAAAGATAAAATAAGCAAACAAACACACACACAAACAGACAACATGATTTTTATAGTGGTTCGGGAACCCTGTCCGTACATCCACTCTTCCAAGAGCACACACTTATTGTGTCTTAAGTTCCACTATATCCCATATAATGGAAATACAAAGTGCTCCCAACACTCTTCTAAATTCCAATTTTATGGGGGGGTAATTAGTGTTCCCAATACTCTTCTAGATTCCAGCTCTAGGGAGCATTAACATTGTGCTTCCGCACTCTTTTGGTTTCACTAGTTCACCAGGAAACTCACTAGTTTCGAAGATCACTAGCAAACTTGATGATTTTTCAGAGCTCACCAACAACTCTGTGGTTTTTAGATTAGCCTAAAAAACTGAAACTTTATAAAGTGTTACAATAAAGCACAAAGAAGATATGATCTTTTACAACTCTAATAACATAAAAAGATCTTCCTAAAATGTAAACTCAATGGCCATAAAAATATGCAAATTGAAGCTCATGAAAGATAGTTGACGGATTTAGCTCTTGGCCATGGGTGGAAGGATTTTCATAAGGTTAAGCATATCTGAAAAGTATTCCTTCACCACCTTTGAATCGTCTCATCTCTTCTCCTTAAATAGCACCCTTGAAAACTTGACCGTTGGAGGAAGATAATCTTCATTAATTGTAGAGACGAAAGTTGATGAGCAGGAAATAAATGTAGAAGACAGTTTTGATAATCTCCCATTTAAAAACATCATCTTCTAATTAATTTTCCTATGTTTAGAACTATTCTATAGTACTAACCTTGACATAAAGGAAGGTAAATAACTAGTTTAGGCAATTGACAAATAAGAAGATGCTGTAGCTCTAACTTGTTTCACAATTTTGGAAAGAAGATAATTAATTCTGATAGATTTAACTGCTCCACTTTGACCGGTGCTTTATTGCATTTGTCTGAAGTAAGTATTAGACAAAGTCTCTTTCCAGCTAGACAGTTTCTCTTCCTCTACTACTTTATCCATATTTGATTCTAGACGAAGTTGTGCTTCTTTAATTTTAGATAAATGCATTTTGCTTTTTGAACTTCTTCTTCCATCTGTTACCTTTTTATTATATCTTCGGATAGGATAAGATTTTGAATACAGTATTCAGATTAACATCTTTGAGCATATTTCAAAATCTCTGTAACTTAAACTTTCTAAAATGTGGCAGATGGTTAGAGTAAATTTCTGTCATCCTACACTTGGAACCATCAAGCATTTCATTCTCCTTCAATGGATTGTCCATTTTTACCATCCAGAAAGGTTGTGGACTACTTGGAAGAATATTATTGCAAAATTCATCTGCTGTAGAGTGTTGAATTTTTGATATTTGAAATAACAAATTTTCATTATAGCAAGTTATTGTAACGGTGTTACTGTAGCAGGTCATTGTGGCACCACTTTATCTGAAGTAAGTAGTAGACGAATAGGCTAGCTTTGTTCATCGGTTCCTATAGCAGAGTTCCTGCAGCAACGTTATTGTAGCAAAGTTACTATAGCAGATCACTGTAGCACTGCTCCACTTGGTCTATTACTTCATCTGCTAATGACGCTTTGTCTAGTACATTGCAGTAGGCATACTGCAGTAGGTTACTATAGCAAACCACCGTAGCAATTTGCCTGCTACTTCATCTGATGCTTTTGCTTTGTTTGCTACTTTGTTTGATGGTTACTGTAGCAATTCCACTTTTTCTGTCACTTCCACTTCATCCGGCACTATAGAAGCACTGTAGCAAAATTACTATAGCAGCGCACTTGCACTTGAAAATTTTTGCCCTTTTGACACATTTTTAGCTTGACAATTTTCATTATATTTTCCATCACAATATAATTATCCATATCAAATTTGCATAAGTTGTAAAGCATAAATATGTACTTTAAATCATAATTTTGTATCTATAAGTTCATTTAAGCATTCATTCTTTTTCATTCAAGAAGATATCTTTTTTAGGCACTTTTAACATATGATCCAAGGCATGATAAATAAGATTAAAAATAATATGGATCAATATTATTTCCCTTCTAGACTTATATCAAGATATATATACTTTCATAAATGATATTCCAATATAGCACACATATTTCAAGTATATCTTTTTACATTTCTAGCTTTCTATACTAGAAGAATCATTAGCATAAATTAAGTAATAAGGCAAGTTTTGTTGTCATCAAAATCATACAATAATCCCAACACCTCCAACTTTATCTCTCAAAGAGAATTGATTTTGAGATGCCATTGTACTAGATTCGCTCTTCTTTGCTTTCCTAATTTTTTGAAGTGTTCTTTCGATCTGTAAATCAAAAGGAGTCAAATCAAGTGCTCTAGGATTTTGCATGGAATGTCAAGAAAGTAAAAAGAAATTAAAAAAATAAGAGAAAAGAAAATTCAAAATAAAGCATAAAATAAAAATCCAAATTAAAACTAGAATTATCTCATGACAATATTAGTGAGAAATTGAAATAAAAATAGTCCCCAATAACAACTCCAAAAACTTGTTAAATGAAATTCAACTGTAAGCATACAGTGTCAAGTTTTATAGTATAAGAATGTGAGAAGGGTTATCATCTCCATATGGATTGTAAATTTTAATTAATCACTAGTTATTGTAATAAACAATCCTAACTTTATTTAGAAAATCAAATACTAAAATATGAATAAGAAGTATAAAAGAACTAGCTTTGGTGGAAAAACATCAAGATAAAAAAAGTCCTAGATGATCGATTTCACTTATGCTTCAATCATGATGTTCTGAACTAATTATATATTCATCATTCTCTTGGTTTATAAATCAATAATTCTAATTCATTCAACTCCCTCTCTCGAGTGCCAAGTTAAGTATCTATTCTCAATATTCGAATTTTGATATCCCTATAAAAATTAAAGATTAAGAATGCATTAAGATCTGTAATTCTTTTAAATGATTTCATAAAATCTAAAAGTACTCCCAAGTCATCTTAGAATTTCATTTTACGATGCCTAGATCCTATTTAGGGTGGCCTCTACTGAGTATCGAATCCCAAATATAAAATCTTCTTATAAATGGCTAATAAATTGAAAGCATTAAGAACAAAACATCACTAATAAACCAAAATAAACTCCCAATAATATAACAAATTAATCACACCATAATATCCACATAAGATCCATCTTTCCTCAAGAAAGAGGGGTTTAGCTACTCCCCTCTTTCTCACCTTAAAAACTCTTAAAATAACCCAATTTAGGGTTTATTCCACCTCTATACAAATTCCTAAAGTTATTTTATGCATAAAATACACAAATTACCTAAAATAACGCACTTCTGCACTTTTAGAGTGTTGTAGTGCCCAAATTTTGTCCACTTATGACATTTCAAACAGATTGTGGAGTTGTGGTGCCCAGATGTGCGTTGTGACACCACTTGTTGCTCACTAATGTGCATTAACAGACTAACTATTCACCAAGAACAATGTTCAGTAGTTTGGTCACAATGTTTTCATTTGATATCTAAATCATGTGATTCTTAATGCGTTGGAAAGATAATTCAAAGGAATCTTTAAAACTTTCTCCAAATCATTCTCCATCTGTGCCAAAATTTGGCTATAATTGATGCATTTTTCATATTCTCCTCCTTTTTTATAGGTTTTGATATCTGAAAAAAAATATAACTCCATTAAGTGCAATATTTAATCAAATGTGATTATAAACCACTAAAATAATCTCAATTGAGGATAAAAAATGTGAATTTAGGTATTAAAATATGATAAATTATGAGCTTATCAAACTTTGCATCCAACCTCTAGCTTTTCCCCTCAAAGAGAATGGAAACAAATGCAATTTAATAGCATCATCAGACACACCATTTTTCTTTACTATGTCATAGATTTCTCTAAACATGGCCAAGTGAATATTTGGATCTTCACTTGGAGATCTCCCAAACTGATTCTACTGCACCATGTTGATCAAGGCAAGCTTTAACTCAAAGTTGTTGGCATTGATCATCAGACGAGCAAATCCAAAATAATTACCATTGACCACTAGCTTGAAATAATCCCTTATCGCTCTCTATTCATGGTTTTGCTTAGTCATCTAATTTAATTTGTCTCACTTTGACTTTCTCATTACTCAGAGTGTTCTTTCGATCTCTGGATCAAAAGGAATCAAATCAGGTACTTTACTTGTTCACATACTATGTCAAAATAAAGAAAATAAAATAAAAGACAAGACAAAGAATTCAAATAACGTAAAAAAATCTAAATCAAAACTAGAATAATATTAGTGAAAATTAAAATTTACACACTCTATGGCAATGACATCAAAAACTTGTTCCCAATGAACCTAATCGCAAGTGTACGGTGTCAAGTTTTACAATATAGGTAATGAGAAAGGTTGTCATCTCTACAGGGAATGTAAATTTCAAATATTCAATAGCTATTATAGTAAATAATCCTAACTTTATTTGAAAAAATAATGATAGACAAATTGAATAAAAAGCAAAAGTAAATAAACCTCTTTCAATAATTTAGCCCAAATTCTCATGAATTTTCTTAGCTAAGTAATTAAAATTAAAGCTCATCTAAAAAGTTATACTTAAATTTAAAAAAATGGCCCAAAAATGAAATGAAACTTAAACTAATCTTTGTTCTCAATGTTATGAAAGATATGTATAAAGGGGATAGAAATTTCCTTGTGGGGGCATGCTCTCCTCTGATGGTGGATGGAAGTTGCTTTTGATGGTAAAAAGAAACTTCTTATTGCACAGCCTCACGAAGGGATCATCTGAGATGAAGAAAACCAAAACAAACCTAAGCAAGAAGTGAAAATGAAACAAAACTAAAAAGAACTAAAAATCTTAAGAGAGAAGAGATGAGAAGTAGTTCTAAATTATAGTCTTTAGCTTGACTATCTCCTTCTTTACTAAACATCTTTAGGGTAGATTTTGGCTTTTTGTTGCTGGGGTTCTTCAAATCTTGGTATCGACTTGTGAAATTTTTTTATTGCACCCACTTGATAAACATACTCAATTGATTCAATGTTTTCTAAATCATAACCATCAACCAATATTGCTTCCAATGTTTTTATAGGCATTTTTGAAGATTCTTTAATAATTTCATCCATTACATCTATCCTAAGGCAATCATCATTCCCATTGGGCAGCTTTGTTGCCTTGAAGATACTGAACTTCACTTCCTGGTCTTGGACTCATAGTATCAATTCTTCCACCACATTAGTAAAAGAAGAAGAAATAATTATTAAAATGATAAATCATTGCCTAAAAATGCATACCTTAGATGATCAGGTAATTTTTTTAGTTCTAATACGGCTTTGACTTCTTCCATTAGTGACTTGTCTTGAAGATTTTGAATCATGTCACTAGATATCTCTTATGGTAATGCCTCTAAAGCCATAACATGCTCCATGACATCACTAGTTCCTATAACATTATAACTTATGGAATTGCAATACAAAGTTCTAATGGTTCTAAGACACTTTCATTAGTAAAAACATTAGCCACGCAATCCTTCAAAACCTCAATTCTATTGCAAGTATTAAACCTTACCTCTTGTTCATTTATTCTCAAGGTTAACTCACCACACTGAACATCATTTAAAGCCTATGCAATTGTCAAGAATGGTATTCTAAGAATTAATGGCACCTCAAGATCTTCTTCCATGTTTAAGATAATAAAATCAGCTTAAATGATAAATTTGTCAACTTTAACAAGCACATCCTCTATCACACCCCAAGGATAAGTCAAAGACCTTGGCCAAATGTAGATGGTAGTTAGCATCACCTCTCCCAATCCAAGCTCCTAAACACAAATAAAGGAATTAAGTTAATAGATGCACCAATATCACATAATGCTTTATCAAATGATGAATTACTAATAGAGCAAGGAATAGTAAAACTCTCTACATCTTACAACTTTTATGGAATCTTTCACTAGAATATGGCACTAAATTCTTCTATAAGATTTACAATCCCAAACTCTAGAAGCTTCCTTTTCTTTGACATGATTGTGATGCCCCAAAAATGTTTTGGTAAGAGAACTTTTCTAAATATGTATTTTGGATAAATTTTGCTTATGAGTCTAATGGAATTTGAAAAGAATTATGCTTACAAACATGTGAATTTTATTCATGTTACATAAATTCTTGCAGAGAAGCAGCCAAAATGTGTTGCAGAAGGTCTACATGTACATGGCTTACAATGTGCTGCTAGAGCACCAAGGATGGGTGGGTTTTAAATACTCCACTAACTCCTAAATTCAACTATTTTCGTTACCTTCTCTCCCCTCTCAAGTCCAACCCTCTTGTAGCACTCCTATGCCCCCTTTTCAATAAAGTTTTGTGAGGGAAATCATATTATACATGTTCTATTGCAATCCTAAGCAACTAATGAATGAACATCCAGCATTTTGGGTGAAGAAGAAGCTTGCAAATTTCACTCAAGAGACTACTTATTACAGCTAGTGGAGGAGATTGAGGAATTTAGGTGGAAATCAACCAAAGGCCATAGTGGTAAGTGTTTCTCTAATTCAATTTGTAAATTTGCACTAATTGGAGTGTATTTTTCAAGTACATGAAGATAGGGTTTCTAATTAAAGGAGCTATCCTTGTAATTTCATGTAGGAATTAACCTTATGCTTACTTATGTTGGTTATGATGAAATGTAACCATGGGAATTCATGAAAAGACACACGTATTAACTAGACAGTCCTATCCCTACCTCTATGTATTATGTTATATGAATAGGTAGTGGCTTAAAAAGGGAATTAAAAGCGTTCTGAAACATGGTTAATTAGTCAACATAGTTAATTTGAGTATTAATCATGTAGAATCATGAATTTATGATACGAGGAATGAGTTTTACCTAAGGTTTCTTGCTGGAAATTAAGAATTTAATAGATGCCCATTAAGTGTTTGATGAAGTGACCCTATGAGAAGTAATATGAAATTGAATAACTTTTTAATAGTGTCAGTTAAGATATTATGTAAGTATAACAAGACCAAGTATATCCTATTTAGGATAATGAATTGTACTTAGTTCAGTACAATTTCTTAATATGATACGTGTGAAATTGAAATTGAATTATTGAATTGGAGAATGAAGAGCATAATTGAGTTTAGAAGAGGTAAATAGGTTCTTTTCAATGTATACATAATTATGGAATGAATGGGGATAGAGTATACCCTATAGTTGGCAAGGAATGGAATACATGCAATGAACTTATTTTGGGCACCAAACTTTTAAGGATGCTTATGATTTGTATCATGTTTGATCAATGTTTTGAAAATTATTTTAATTGTATTTTGAATTGAAATAATGAGAGCATGCAATCTCTTATGTAATTGGGAATTTGAATTTAGTTACATATGCTCAGATGAATGCCTAATGTGCATTGCGTAACATGGAACTATAAATTAGGGAATATGAGGGGCATGCTAGAGTCATGATTTGAATATTAAAAGGGTAGTAAAACAGGGGTATGAATGTACTTAGGAAAGTAGCACTTGAATAAATGAGACATTTATTGAACAAGGTAAGAAATATGTAAAAGATCAACAACCAACAACTTTATCGTCACAGCGTCAATCCAATGTAAGGCATGGGTTTAGCGACCAGGGGATTGGATGCCGCGATGCCGATACCATACAATGTGGGAATTGTACTTTGAAACTATTATGGGGAAAAATAATAATGAAGACCCCTAATTGTTAAAAAGGAAATAAGGACATGGTAAATGATGTTTAGATGAAATATTTTAGTGTCTTGATGGTACAAAAAATGTGAAAAATTCTAATATGACTCCCTGAGTGAAAATATGCTTAGATGGTAGAAATTGGCAAGGTAATTCTATGGTTGGATATGATTATATCCTAAACTAGCCTAATATGAATATGCCTTTAGTGGCATGATTGGAATGGCTTTGTTGGTATGAGCAAATATGCCTTTTGTGGTATGAAATGATTTATAAATTGTATGATGTATGTTATGTGGATGCCTTAGGATCTAATAGAGTTGGCCATGGCATCATATGATAATGATGCATATGTATGGATGAGAATCCTTGGGCATAAGGCAATGTATGAGTTTTACCCTTGATAGAGTGGACATGAGGTTGTGTATAAGCATGGGTCATGAGGCTGTATTGGTGCATCGTGGACATGAGGATGAGGTTGCATAATCATGGATTGTCATCTACCATATAATTTCATATGTTTTAGATTGGGTATGAGCTTTTAGTTATATATATATATTATAGACAATAATGCATGGTTTCGATGACAAATAAAACTTGATTCAAAATTATGTACTGATGGTTGTTATCAAGTTTTTAGCATGCAAAATCAAGTTATAGGAACTAAAGAAAAATGACCACAAGGAACATATTCCATGAAATAAGGCCTGAGCAAGTAAAGAAGCAAAAGACAAATTGTTGTAATAGACAAAGCACAAAGCACTCGACAATTTTCATTCGCCTATCAAATTGGAGAACTACATCTGATGGATGCTGGACAATCTGTCTATAATAGATTTTGTCTACTATAAGCAAACTGCAGCTCTTGCCAATGGTTGTCTAATGAGAATAGACAAAGGCAAAGCAAGTGAAGACAATTTTCAATACAACAAAGGACTTCATCTACCATCAACAGACAAAGCAGAGAAGAAAGAATCGAATGGCATAGCATTAACTTTGTCTATCGTGAGTGAACTAATGGTTGTCTGATGTTGATAGACAAAGCAAAGAGCAAAGCAAGAGATTTGTAAAGTGATTGTCTATTGTTAACAGAGAAAGTGGAGATATATTCCATTAGATGAAGGCATAAATCAAATCAACACTTCATCTGTCACTTACAATAGACAAACTCATCAAACAAAGGCTTGAAGCAACAAGACACTTATGCCTCCACGGTGCAACAAACAAAGAGCTTGAACAGTGAAGTTTGTCTAGCAACAATAGAAAAAAAATTTGTTTATCACTTACTAAGATGAAGAAACTTTGTCTTATGGATAGCTAGATAGATACTTCATCTATCATAAGTAAAAGAGGAGCAATAGTCAGAACGAATTGATCATCTTCACACTGTATTAATGATGATACTTCTATATTGGTGAAAGCAGCAGCCAATGTAGTAATACCTCAACCAGAGCTTCTTGAGAAACCTTAAATCACCTTCTCCAAGGTCGGTGCTGCAGGCACTACAACATACAAGGAATATGCAGAAGCTAGAAGATTTAAAATGCGCCAATCAGATTGTCTTCTATCATTAATGGAGCTTAGCTACCACCAATGACTAAAATTCAAGGCATCTATAAATAAAGCCTCATTGGAGAAGAAAGAAGCAACCCAAGCATTTGAGAAAATCTTTCAAGCCTTCTTGAGAGCATTAACTAATCTGAGCTAAACCTTCTACAATCTTTCAAGAATCCAGAGCCTTGCATTCAAACCTTCCTCTGATTCCTTGAAGGCTCTCAACTATCATTGGGAAGATCATTTACTTTTGCATTCAACTTTCAGAAAAACTTTCCTTGTGCATACTATGAAAATCCCTATGATTAAACTTCTAATATTCATTTCTTGTTCCTTGAGTGATTATGACTAGACTTAAGAGGAGCTATGACTGTCTGAGTTTAGACAAAAGCTATTTGTTTATGCCTTCTAGAGCTATAATCTAGAAGAGTGTCGGGGATACTTATCTACGCACCCTGGAGCTGGTATCCAGAAGAGTGTCGAGGACACTTATTCACGCCCCCTAGAACTGGAATCCAGAAAAGTGTCGGGGATACTATTATGTTTCTGCTATTGGGAATAGTTGAACCCAAGACACTAAGAGATAAGTGTTCTTGGAAGAGTGGAGTAGAGTGTTTACTTGAATCACTATAAAAATCACTATATCATATTTATTTTGTGTTTGAGTAATTAATTTATAGATGGAAAAGTAATCCTAAAGGGGTTGAGAAATACTTTTAAGTACCCAATTCACCCCTCCCCTCTTGGGTTTTAGCCTAACCTATGGGGCCAACAAGTCATATTAGAGCAAACTACACAAATACTTGTAGTGATCCAATGGCTAACCCAACATCCTCATTACATCGAAGGACAATTGTCCTCCCGGCACCCCTATTTGATGGAACCAACTTTGCTTAGTAGAAGTTAAGGATGAAGCAATTTATTATAACTAATGATTTGGAATCTTGGAGGGCTATTAGAGTTAGAATCACTCTTCCCACTTCTGAAGTAGATGCATGGACCAAAGAGGAAGCCACCTTAGTCCAAAACAATGTAAAGGCAATGAACTCCTTATTTTGCAGCCTATCCTCATTTGAGTTTGATAGAGTATCCTTATGGACTACTGCACAAGGTATATGGGATAAATTAGTGTCTATTTATGAAGGTTCCTCACAAGTCAAGGGAACCAAAAGAAATATATTAATAGGACAACTAGAAAATTTTAGGATGAAGGAAGGAGAAAGTATATCTGAAATGTATGCTCATTTTTCTAAAGTTACTAATGATTTAAAAGGTTTGAAAAAAGAAGTTACAAATTTTGAACAAGTGATGAAAATTCTAAGGGCATTACCAGAATCATGGAACCAGAAGATCACAGCAATAGAAGAGGCAAAAGATTTGAATACTCTTTTGATGGATAATCTTATGAGCTCATTAATGTCACATAAGCTAATAAAAACAAAAGAGAGGAGCCAACAAAGCCAAAGAAAAGCATTGCTCTAAAAGTAACCAACGAGAGCAATAGTGATCAGGCATCACAATTTGAAGATGATATGGCTATGCTAGTCAGAATTTTCAGAAGGTTTGCAAGAAACAACAGAAGTAGTTCTTCAAAGAGACAGCCTAGAAAATAAAAAAAAATGGCTGAAAGAAAGAAGGATCTCCCCACAAGTTATCAATGTAGAGGAATTGGATATATGTCACTAGAGTGTCCAAATGAAAAAAAAAAAAGTAAACATGAATGAGAAGGATGATAGAAAAAAATACTTCAAAAAGTCTTCAAGAAACCAGGCCAGAAGGAATGTATGTGAATGATGAAGGCTCATTTACAACAAGCTCAAGTGAGAAAGATGACAATGAGGTTAGACATCTTATAAGAATATGTTGCATGGCCCAGATGGAGAATGAATCGATAGATAAAATCACCATCAAAGAATAACGCATGACAGACCTGGAAATAGAAGTAAACTCTTACTATTCTTATTGTTCTAACTCTTCAAGCTCAAATAAAACTTGTGTTAAATGCAAAAAATTTGATGAGTTAAAACAATCATACAACTCTCTCTTCAGTGAGTTTGAATTACTTAGTCAGAAATTTACTCAAAAGAAATAACACTTTGACGCAACTGTCAAAGTAAATTTCATTCTGGCAGAAAAAATTTATCTCTAAAAAATTAAGTTGGAGATCTAAAGAAAGAAATAGAATTGTTAAATAATATACTGAATAAATTCTCCAATCCAGGAGAGTCAGTGGCCAAATTTATGAGAATATCCAGTCAAACAAGCAAAAAAGGACTTGGTTATGAATAATCAGATGATGAAAATTTATTAAAAATTTGCTAGGTGGTCCAAGGGAATGAATCTTATAAAAGAAAGAAAGAACTGTACAAACATTAGAACACTCATAAATTATCCCTAGATAAAGAAACTAGTGGAATATATTGCATCTATTGGAGTCCCAAATATTTGCTATTTCTGCAATAAATTTGGACATAAAGTGTATGATTGCTATGCTAAAAAGATGCAAGCAAAAGGTGCCAAGATGAGATGGAAGCGCAAAGAATGAGCACACATTTATGCCACACACATTTACATTAACATCATTGGACCCAACACTTGGGTACCAATAAGGTAAGAAGAAAATTTGCTTTGAATGTAGGCAAGTCTCAAAGCTACAACAGGAAATGCATGGTTCATGGATAGTGGCTATTGGACACATATGACTGGGAACAAAAAGACATTTAAAGAATTAAAGCTAATGGATGGAGGAACAATAGCATTTGGCAACAATGATAAAGGTCTCATCAAGGGAATAGGTAAAATTTATGGCTTATTCAATGCATGCACAGAAGATGTATTATATGTAGAAGAACTCAAGCATAACCTGCTAAGCATCAGTTAATTATGTGACAAGGGTCACAAAGTTGTGTTTGAACCATCTGCATGTAATGTATTTAGCAGAGACAATGATCTACTATTTAGCAAAAAAAGGCATGGAATTGTTTATCTCGTACAAGTAGATGATATCATTGGAAAATGCTTATTTGTAGTCAAGGATGATCCATGGGTATGACACAAAAATATGGGACATATCGATATGTCAAATATCAAGTCTTTGTGGAAAAAAGAACTTGTGATTGGTCTATTGAAATTAAACTATGACAGAAATCAACTATGCAAATATTGTTAATTGTCAAAACAGACCAAAGTATCATTCCATCCTAAGAATAAAGTATCCACATCCAGACCTCTAGAACTATTGCATATGGACTTATTTGGACCAACAGACATAGTCACACTTGGAAGAAAAAGATACGTATATGTGATAGTGGATGACTATTCTAGATTTACATGGGTAATTCTCTAGACTAGCAAAGACAAAGAATTTTCAATATTCTATACTTTTTCAAAGCTAGTCCAAAATGAGAAACAATGTCTATTGTATCCATCCAAAGTGATCATGGTGGTGAATTCAAAAATGAAAAATTTATTGATTTCTGTGATGAGGCAGGAATTCACCATAGTTTCTCATCCCTTGGAACTCCTTAGTAAAATGGAGTTGTGGAAAGAAAGAATTGGATAATTCAAAAAATGGTAAGAACCATGCTAAATGAAAGTAAATTGTCCAAAAGATTCTGGGAAGAAGTAGTTAGTATTGCTTGCCATGTACTAAATAGAGTTACCATTAAAGCAATTTTAAAGAAAACTCCATACAAACTTTGGAAAGGAAAAAACCAAATATTTCATATTTCCATCCTTTTGGATGCTTATGCTATGTGCTGAACAATGGGAAAGATAATCTTGGAAAGTTTGATCCAAGGAGCGATGAAGTTGTCTTTCTTGGTTACTCTTCCAACAGTAGAGCATTTAGAGTCGACATTAAGAAGACATAGGTTGTAGAAGAGTCTATACATGTTAAATTTGATGAAGCACATTTCACTTTGAGAAAGGAGAGTGATAGTGATGCAGATGAATTCGCAACAAATATGAAAAGGCTCAAATTGAAGGATCAAGAGAATGATACCAAAAATAAGGATGTACAAAGTTCAAAAAATAAAGAGGATGTAAGTAAAGGTAATGTTCCCTATCAACCTCTTACTGATTTAAAGTTTGTTAATGCTCATCCTAGAATATAAATTATAGAAAATATGTATGATGGTGTCAAAATTGGAAGGTATATGCAAATATCTGTGGTTATTATGCCTTCATATCTAAAATTAAACCAACCAACATTGATCAAGCTTTAAATGACAAAAGTTGGATTATAGCAATGCAAGAAGAGCTAAATCAGTTTGAAAGAAACAAGGTATGGGAACTAGTTTCAAAACCAAGAAAAGTTGATATAATAGGAACTAAATGGATATTCAAAAATAAGCTGGATGAGAGTGGGCTAGTTATAAGAAACAAGGTATGACTAGTTGCTAAAGGGTACTCCCAAGAAGAAGGAATTGATTTTGAAGAATCATATGCCTTTGTAGCTAGACTAGAAGCCATTAGAATGCTACTCATTTTTGCACATCATAAGGACTTTAAGTTATTTCAGATGGATATAACGAGTGCATTTCTAAATGGATACTTAAATGAAGAAGTGTACGTAAATCAACTTCCTGGTTTTGAGAATGATGATCAACCTGATTATGGCTATAAGATCACCAAGGTGCTATATTATTTAAGACAAGCTCTAAGAGCCTGGTATGAATGGTTGAGCAAATTCTTAACTGATTACAAATTCAAGAGAGGAAAGGTTGTGGCCACTCTATTTATCAAAAACATTGACAAAGATATCTTTATAGTTTAAATTTATGTGGAAGACATTATATTTTTAGCTACTAATGAAAAGCTTTGTCAAGATTTCTCAAAGATCATGCAGGCTAAATTTGAAATGAGTATAATGAGAGAATTAAATTGTTTCCTTAGATTGCAAATCAAACAAAGAAATGATGCAAATTATATTTGCCAATCCAAATATACAAAAGAAATGATAAAGAAGTTTAACATGTAAGAAGTTAAGGCAGCAAGCACTCCAATAAGCATATCAACAAAGCTGGACAAGGATGAAAAAGGTAAACTAGTAGATCAAAAACAATATAGAAGTATGATTGGATCTCTCTACCTTACTACATCTAGACTAGACATTCTATTTAGTGTATGCTTATGTGCTAGATTTCAATCCAATCCTAGAAAATCCCATCTTATTGCAGTAAAATGAATTTTTAAGTATCTGGTTAACACACCAAATCTAGGACTTTATTACCCAAAGGGACAGATTTTGAACTTATTGGATATTTTGAGGCTGATTTTGGAGGATATAAAGTCAATAGAAGAAGTAATAGTAGAACCTGTCAATTTCTGAGAAATAGTTTATTATCATGGCTCTTTAGAAAATAGACTAGTGTTACTCTCTTTATAGCAGAAGCCGAATACATAGCCATTAGAAGTTGTTGCGCTCAGTTGCTGTGGATGAAATAATAACTTCTTGATTACGGACTAAGCTGTAGAGACATACCCATTAAATGTGATAACACTAGTGTAACAAGCACAAAAAGAGGAAATGAAAAATGGAACAACATTAAAAGATTTTCATTTTTGGAATGAATTAAACAATTTTCATTTTTATTTTTATTGATTATCCTCAATTGACTACACTTGCCATGTACATCAAAAAAATTGTATGTTCATGTCCTAAACCACAAGTGGTCCAATGACATCTCCACAATGGAGAAAACCCTTGATTAGGAGGAAAAGTACAATAGATCTTAGAAATCCCAAAGTAAAACACACTCTCTCAAAATGGATGTGTGCTGTATTTGGGATTGCTGAGCACATTGTGATGACTTGATATTTAGGAGATTGCCTCAAGTCAATGGGCGAATAAGATGATATGGTTCTAGACTGGGTTGCTAGACATTGGGTCAACTAGAAAATGGGTGTTTTGATCCGATCGGTTTATCCCGGTGTAAATCAAGATCGGGTGATTTCTGTTGTTTAGACTGTAAGAAATCATAAAGATCGTAGATGTTTTATGACCCAATTGGCATATCCCGGAAGGACTCAAGATCGGGTGATCTCTATTGTGTTTAGACCTGAAAGAGATCAAAAGAAAATAGGTGACTTAGGTTTAGTTAGGCCTTCTCTCATTGTCCTTGAGAAGCTTAGGAAGAGTGGGTCAGGTTAACTAGGTTTAGCTCGGCTCTCTCAATTACACATGAGAAGCTTAGGAAGAGTGGGTCAGGATAACTGGATATGGCTCGGCTCTCTCAATTACCCATGAGAAGCTTAGGAAGAGTGGGACTAGAATGACTGGATTTGACTATTTTGATGAATGGTATATGCCAAGGTTTGACGTAGTGACTCATGACTTAGTGACTCAGTGAGTCACGACTCAGTAACGCAGTTCTAGATTAGGCTTTAGGATAAGTTGATGAGTGGTGTTTGCTAAGGTTTGATTAAGTGAGTCATGTCTCAATGACTTGGTGAGTCATGATTAGTGACTCAGTCCTAGGCTTAGGCTTTTGAATGAGTGAATGGGTGGTGTTTTCCAATATCCCGTGGAAAAATGTAAACGGGCAATCTTTGCCATTTATACTATGAGAGATCGAAGATTCAGGTTATATGAGTTAAGCCTAATTATACTTTGAGTTAATTAAGCCTAATCATGATTAACATTAATGACAACAGTTAGTGTTAATGATAGATCTTAATTAATTTAAGATTATGTGATTAATTTTCTAATTTATGGGGCAGTTACATGGTTTAATCAGGGTTTAAATGGGTTTTAATGTTTGTAAAATATCTAGTCCATCATTATCCTGTTGTCCATTCGCCATATAGGACCCACCATTATCATAGCATGGGTGGGACCCATGTGTGTACCACGGTGGGGCCATGGCAGAGTGCTCTTAAGTACTAAAGAAATTACCAGTGGCCAAAGGCCACCGGTGTCAAGTGAGGCACCTGCCTCTTGAAGACTCCTCAAGCTCCTCTTCCAAGTTCTATTTCTTCAAAAGAACTCTCTCTCTCTCAAAATTTTTCTCCTTC
The DNA here is from genome assembly GCA_036873735.1 of Pouteria campechiana. Classification (NCBI taxonomy): domain Eukaryota; kingdom Viridiplantae; phylum Streptophyta; class Magnoliopsida; order Ericales; family Sapotaceae; genus Pouteria; species Pouteria campechiana. The sequence goes on along the minus strand of JAYJMB010062376.1, from coordinate 46,289 downwards.
TCTTAAGAGGAAGTGGTATTTATAGGCTTGGAGCCTGCCTTCACCTCCAGGGGCAATTTAGGAATTCCCACGTCCTCCCAAGGGGCAATTTGGGAAACTAGATCCTACCTTCACCTCAAGGGACAATTTAGGGATGCTCCACTCCTTCCAAGGGGCAATTTGGTAAATGCAATCAGCAACACTGTTTGCTTGCGCGAGATGGTTTTCCAAAATTATTGTCTTTTGAGCGGGCTAGATTTAGAGATGTTGCTGGCAGTTTCCGACAAGGGGATGGAGATGGGCTATCATCTCTGTTCTTGCAACTTGCGCAGGTGCAGAAGAAGACTGACCGAATAAATTGTGTAGACGGGAGAATCTTGGCCAAACGAGTCACACGCGCAACAATGGTTAATGTAGACATAAGAGGACGAACGGGTAGGTCTCATTACTAGTGATGCTTTGTTCAAACTACGTAATTGGGCTAAAGGAGACGTCGTCTTCTTGACAGTGCAATTGGAAGATGCCCTATCTGCGTGCCTTCAAATGTGCAATCTTCTAGCAAAACCATGCGTCACATCTCTTTCCATGACTTCTACTTTTATATTGGCTCTGCTTGCATGACTTGATAGTGGGAATGGAACTAGATGAGGGTGGTTTTTTCCCATGGCTTGCGCGATTTGTGAATATCACGTTTGATTTTGTCACTCTATTAGAAGCTCGGTCAGAAGGTTGAATAAAATGGTTGTTTTCCATGACCAGGCAGTATGCACACTTGCACAAATGGTTCCTGCCAATTGAAACATTTACATTGTTCAATTATTAAATAATCCAAATTGTTTAGATCATGGGTTTGGATTTTTGATTCCATGGAAGCAGAGTAGAATCAGCGGTGTGGTGGAATTTCTGAGGTTCCATGTGGGATGTTGATCCCCGTTGGAAGTGAGAGCTGGCAGCGACAAATGGGCTGATGATCTTGGTGGGGTCCACTTGCATAAGATAGCAAGTCACGTTCGGCAAATGAGAACACTTGATCTGGTTTTTGCCACCCATTTGGACAAGTGAAGGTTCCTTGTCACGCAGTCGCAGAGCTAATGGACGGGTCATGTAAACAAGCAGCCATCAGATCACATGAATAGAGTGGCCTAACTGAAGGGGATTTGGAGTCAAGTTGTCTTTCAATCGACATGCCATCTATTCATTAAATTAAGAGAAACAATATTTTTTTATTGTAGCAACAAAAATGTTAAAGTAGGGAGTCATCTTCCACGTAGATGATAGCAATGTCTCCAAGCCACATTGTCCTCGTCTGCACCCAAGCTATGGCCATGATTGCGCATGTCGACCATGGGAAGATGATGTTGATGGACCAACTCTTTTGCCAGTGTGGAACCAACTTCGGAGAATTCTAGGACTTGTGATCCATGTGCATATGATGACACTTTGAAGGGAGGACGAGAGCCACGAATTTGTTGTAGCATCAGGCTCAAAGAGATTGAATGCAAAACCGACCTTGCTAGCCACGCTGCCCCAAGCATCGACATCATCATGACATGTGTGCTTTCTTTATTTTTTTTAATATTTTGAATAGCCTAAACAACTAAATGCTAGGTAGTGCAAATGAAGCATACCAGCCCACTTGCAGTAGTGTCATTCCAAACAACTCCACTGCGGACGTAGCTCTTAAAAAGTGTGTGTGACTTAGAAATATATATATGGAATTTAAATTTCTCATTGTTGATGACATTTCTTACTTTCATGCTAAAATCCCTGACTGAACATGGGTTGCATAGAGATAAGGGAAATTCAACAAAATGAATTCCTTGGGTTGTATCACCATCCATCAAGCAAAAAATTTTATTTGCCTGCGGTGCAACTCTTCATGTAATAAACCTCAATGGAATTTTGTTTCCAAGTGAAGTATTCGGCTTCAAATATACCTGTTTGTTAGTTCTCATTCACTTGATTTTCTACATCCAAACAATATGCCCCCTAGTGGCCATCTAGCATGGGTAAGCATTTGGTGATGGTTGTTGCCTGAAAAATCTGGAAAATCTCAAATATCAATTTAATCATAAAATCCATGCAATTCCAAGCTTCCGTTTACGCCATCAATTTGGGTCCCAAAGGGTGTGATGGTTTTCCATTCTTGGTAGCCTTTGCAAGGACTTTTTTGAGCATTTCCTATTTTAGCTTACACTACCTGCTGCTCAGTATGAGAAGTTCCACATGCTGTTGAAGCCAACATTCATCCATCATCTATGGTAGACATTGGTTGCGTGAGTTGCTACTTGTGCAAGTGGCGTGGATGGTGTTCTTTCTTATTTAAGTGTGTTAGTGGGTCAATTTGAGCATTCTCTTTTTTCATCAGCCTTGGTGATCCAACTAATAATCGAGTGTAACAATTTAAAATTACAGTTGTTTTGTTTTTCATGTTGAAACCAAAAAATGTGGTGGTTTATTTCTTGCATGGGAATTCTGTCAGAAAGCTTGTTGAGGTTTTTCCGTTTTTGGATTTCATTTTTGAAATAAAGCTGCAATGAGCAGCTTTATTAGTCTTTATAAACCCATTCTCTTCTCCATCCAAAGCAAAGCATTTTTCTTCAGCAGCATTGATAGATATCTTGTGTTTCATCACTAATTTGACGGGTTTTTTTTAGAACTCAAAATCCTTTCTCCCATTTTTGTGAATAGAAACACAATTTCAAACTTAAGCAGGCTTGGGGTTCTTCAACATTCTTGATGGGTTTTTTTAGAACTCAAGATCTTCTCTGTTTAGAAGTGGTGTTGCATTCTATGAAGCTCATATCTTCTTCCACCAGCATTTCCTCAAAATAGAGGTCATTCTTCAACCATCTTCCTCATTACTTTATTTCTGATTGCTGTTGTTGTAGGCCATTGTTGTTGCTAGTAGGGGCTTAGGGAACTCCTCTTTTCATTTTTTTTATTATTTTATTTCACTGCTCTTCTATCATGGTTGAGGAAGGTGGTAGTGTGGAATGAGAGTGTTTCTCTCATGTAGGCCATTAGAATGGGACCCAACGCCTCATGTGTGCAAACCAAAACTAGCCTATGTGCATTCGCGCGATCTGGTGGAATGTGACCTCAGCGGAAGATGCGCGCCCATGGAACAGGGTCCAGGCATGAGTTATAGGCTAGTGGAGGTGAGTCTAGCTCAACGCAGGCTAGCTAGCTGCAAGCCTAAGCAAATCAATTTGTTGGGCTGATCCCAGATGGGCTATTTGCTAGGCAGTAACTTGGTGGACCGAATGAAAGGAAAGCCTGGGCAGTAGAGGAGGGAGACCAAACGTTTTTGCATGGGCTGGCAAGGCAGAGCCCTTGGGCCTAGTTACCAAATGGGCTTGGAAAGGGAAGGCTTTATGGGCTAGCACCAAAATGACCCAAACCAACTAGGCCGGTATAAAGAAAACATCCTAAGCCCAATGGATTTCAAATGCAACGGGCCCACATGAAAACTCAGGAAGCCCAAAATTATAAGATTTTCCATTAAAAATTTTTCAAAATTCATGATGTTTGTAGAAGAAATTTCAAAAATTAAAAATTCTAAAAATTCATCATTATGTTGGTAAATTCCCAAAAATCCACATTCATGTTGGAAAATTTCTCAAAAGTTCATGCTTGTGTTAGAAAAAATTCATGGGTTTTGCTGCAATCATCATTCTCATCTTCATCTCTTGTGGATAGCATGCTTTCTTTCATTTTACAATTTGTTAACTTATTGATCTTAAACCACTTCATTAATTTATTTGTTGGTTTACTTGACAGGTATGGATTCCAACAATAAAATGGCTTCCCCCTCCTCTCTGTCTCTTGATTGTGTAGATTTCGGAGATTCTCTATTCAGGGTAAATAGTTCAAGCCACGCTCACCGTGACCTTGATTTAATCTCCATAAGAGAGGACAATGAAGCAATGTTGAGCCACTCCCTGGCTAGCAATTCCATCCCAAATCTTTTTACTACTGAGACATCTCCTCTATCTGATGCCATTCTGAGGCAAGACATGGGAGTGTTGGAAAATGGCATGGATGAAGGAGAAATTCTTGTTGTAGCACAATGTCAGGGGAAAATTCTTGTTACACCACAACACAGAGAGGAAGTTCATGTTGCACCTCAATTCCAAGAAGAAATTTCTACTGCACCACAGCACCCATTATATTGGAAATGGAAGATGCAAAAGATAGGTGGCGTTCCTTAGCTTCAAAGTACTATCCGTTATTATCAAGTTAAAGAAAAAGATAAGGGCTTTTTAATTTGGTTAAATGCAGAAATTTCGAGGCAAAAACTCCCTGGTTTTGATGGTGACCAACTAGGTCAATCTCCAATGAGTCATCCCTCTATGGAGAATATGAAGGGTAGAGAAAGTCTTTTCACTCTTCACTCTCAACCTTGCTTTCTTTATAGGCAAGATGTTGAGAGTGCTTATTTATCTACCAATGCTTTTGCGCACTATGATGAGAAGGACCGCTTTGACAACTATTTCCTATCTCCCATCAAAGAGATGTTGGATCCTCAAGAATACTCTGTGGAGACCCCTCGCCAGATGGCAACAATTCTTGAGGGTTATAAGTTTGTTATTGATGGTGAAAGAAGCCGATTAAAGGGTGGTTTACTGAAGAACAATTTCTTTAAACCTTGGGCAGAGCAGATAGTAGCAATGCACAGAAGCGTCCTTTGTCAGGCTGGCATTATGACGTGATTCTTTGCACTCACGGTCCATTCCACCAACACATTTAAGCCATGTGTGGCTTCATTCAATTTTGGTCTCCGATGACCAATTCCTTCCATTTCCCTTATGGTGAGATGAGTATCATGCTGTGGGACCTCAATGTCGCCTATGGGTTGCCTATCATCAAGGAGCCTTTTGATTTGTACCTCCCACCAAATAAGGAGTTTAGAGAAGGCAGCTTTGGTTATCGCATCTTAAATATAATGAGTAAGTTAAGATGGTCTGACACTAATCTTTCCTGGATAGGCTGGGCACAATTGTTTGGAAGGATTTCCAATCCCGATGCTCAAAAATGTAGGATGCATCTAAAGATTGGGCAAAATGGAATATTTGGGCTAATGAAGCTCTTTTGGATAGTATCGCTCCAGAGGAAGAATTAGTTTTATTCCTCATGCTATGGCTTTCTATTATTATCTGTCATTTATCAACACATGATCATTGCAATAACCCCTTATGCTTAATACTAGCTCTTCATCTTGTCAAAGGTAAGAGATTGTCCATGGATCCTCGCGTATTGTGCGACATCTATCATGGGCTGAATGACATGGTCTTACATTATTCTGGGCTAGTCACATGCACTACTTACTTCCCAGTCCATTTTTTTATAGCCTGGTTAGGACTTTATTTTCCCTGGATTTACGGGGTTGACTCATCAACTCAACTACCTGGTGAAGGTTTATTATTGGGAAAGTTTTTGACTAAAATTTTTAGGAACATACCATTCGATGAAGTGACAGATCGGTTAGTGAAGCTACACAAGTTTTCTTAGGAGATGTTTTTACTTGCTTTGGTCAACAATCCTTTCAGATTTGAGGTGAAAGGCAAGGAGGAAACCTTTAGCAAGATTAATGATTTCATCCTTTCTTTGCAAGCTTGATTGCTTCCTCTTTGGGAAGGCTCAAGGTTTTGGGTTGAACCATATTTTTTGAATCATTTTGCTAGGCAGTTTGGTTATGACTAAGAAATGCCCAGTCGCGTCATATTTTTATCTTGAGAGGAGCATATAACAGGAGTAGGTCCAGCTTGGTGGTACCCACTGTCGTTCCATTTTACCTCTACATTTCGAGGTTATGATGTTTTCTTGCCTTGTCTAGCCCAAAGAGTCCATGTGACCAAGTACTATGCTTGGTGGTATAGCACCAATGGGGGCAAAATCAGTAGGGCGATGCCTCCTAATTGTGGTATATTTGCTTACCGTCCATTGGCATCCTCTTTCGTACTTAGCATGTTGATCGGTGTAGTTTGTTTAGCATAATCTGGGAGGACATAAAAACCCAGCTTAGGGATAACCGTCTCAAGAGTTATCGACTCTGTCTTGATCTTCTCACCTATGGGGTATATTTGCTCACCATAACCCCACCACCCAATGTGACTGCGATCAGTGCGATGAATGTTTTAATGAGGACGATGTTCATCTAGCCATAAAACTTTTTGTTGAAAGGTGGTCAGCCTTTCAAAATTCATGGCCTGTTGTGCCCCAAAGAAGACATTCTTGGGCATCCAAGGATCCTCCTCTAAGAGTGACCAAAAGTGTGATTTCGCACCACGAAGCAACTCCTTTGGTTCCAGCTCTCAAGAAGAGTACAAAGGTAGCAACGAGTAAAGAGGCTCCTGCTCTAGTCATCAAGACAAACAAGAAGATGGTAACTAGTGAAGAGGTTCTTGCTCCAGCTGTTAAGAGGAGCAAGAAGGTGGTAGCTAACGACAAAGTTCTCATCCTGGCCATCAAAAGGAGTAAAAAGGCAATGGACAGTGAAGAGGTTCTTGCTTTACAAAAAAGAACCACCGCTCCCAAGAGTTCCACCACAGATCGAAGGAAGAAGGCCAAAGTAAGTTGGAAAGTGCCTAAACCTCTTCTTTTGAGCATGCTTCCTTGTGAGACAACTCCTTCTACCTCGTCGTCTTCCAGACCCATTGAGGCATTAGAGCAATTGGTAGAAGGTATTGGGGCATTTGGTGGGGAAGATATCAAGGCTATTGCTGATGAAGGTATTCTCATGGAGATGCATACCAATTAGCCAAACGTTGTTGATGCATTAGTAGGAGACTAGAGGGAATCGTCGCCTAATCTCTTTGATTTGTATGAGGTGATTCATCAGCTTGATGACATTCCTTCTCCTCTTTCTCCATTATCTCTGCAACTTCTTCATTTGGTAAGACATTCAATTGAAGAGGAGGTCACTTCAATAGAGATCCCATTTGAGGGCACTGCTTCATAGTTGTTCTTAAGGGAGATGTGGAGAAGGCTACTCCTGGTCTTGAGGATGAACATGTTGTAGGCGAAGCCTTGCCCTCTGCTTCCAAGGCATTGCAGCAGATTGATGATAGTGCTTATGAATCACATAGGGAAACACCTGATGTATCGACATTGCATTTTTATGTTTTGCTCAGTGAGGATTTTCTTTAGATGCTATCTTTTGCTAGCATCAAGGTAACAAAGGAGCTAAGCAGAGTTCAATAGGAGAACTTAGAAGATGAAGTCTGATTGTTTTGATCAGATTTTGCTAGAACACTACAGAGAGCCTTTTTGCCTGATGTAATCATGAGTTTAAAAGATCATTTTCTATTCCGTGCTGAAGGTATAGAAAGGCTGGGCGGTGACATTTCTTGTTTGTCAGCCATCTTCAAGCAACTCGAGTCTTTTCAACAGACATGGGAACAGACAAAATTAGATGCCATCTCGAGACTTCCTACTGAAGCCATTGCTGCCAAGGAAGTTGAACTTAAAGATTTAAGGGCTAAGATCGATGAGAAATCATCAATCACATGCATGACTTTGAAGCATCTTTCATCTCTTCAAGCAAAGATGACTTCTTTAAGGGAAGATGTTAGAGGAAGCAGAGATTGCCTTCAAGTCCTTTGGCTGGAGTTTCACCAGTTGACCCATCATTTATCCTTTCTAGAATCTCTTGTTGCTTCCAAGGAGAAAGATGAAGCTGAAGGTTTAGAGATAATTAGGCACTTGAAGGAAGAAGTGGCTACTTCCTAATAAGAAGTGATAATGACTTAGGAGAATGTAAAAGAGTTGAAGTCATCTCCAATTGTGAACCCAGAAGCTGCTCAAGCCTTGATGATAATGGAGAAGCAGTTCAGTCTTCTGAAGGAGTCCATTTTAACCGCTTTAACTCACTTGTAAACTTCTTCTGTGTGAGAATTTTATATGCTACTGAATATGCGGCTTTAGCATCTTTTTCTCACAACACTTGGTTTCTTGACCTGCTTTCTTTTCCTATTATTTTTATTTTTATTTTTATCGACAATCCCACCTTTGGATGTAGATTGAATTGCTTGAGCAACATGTGCAGGGAATTGGGAAGGGGGAGCAAATGCCCCCAGTATTTGCTCCTTTTTGGTTCATGAATAGTAACGTTTTAGTAAACACCCACTAATAGGCAATTCTCCTATACCATTACTATTTATAATCTAATATGAACCATTGGCATAAGCCTCTTACACAACATAAGGGCCTTCCCACTTGGGTTCAAATTTGTCAATTAATTTACCACCCTATTATTTTGGTCCTTAGATTGAGGACTAAATCACCCAGGCTGTAAGCTTAGTGTTTAATCGATCGGTTATATGCCCTCGGCCATGCGGGCTTGGTATAACTCAATTCTTTATTTGGCTCAGAACCGCTTTTCGCCCATAGCGCAAAGCTCTTTGAACCGTAACTTGGCTCGTTGGTCAGTTGTCAGCCCTGAATGTGTTGCAACTCTAAATGATGGCAACTACACTTCTAAGGGCAAGACCACTTCTGCCCCGAACACCAAAGAATAAGAAGTTGCATTGGTTGCTATCCAATGAGTGGTACGATAAGCCCAAAGCGCCTCTGGTAATTTAAAATACCATTGTCACTTATTCTTTATCTGTCGTTCTTCTCACAATCTTTAGGATTGCCATATTGAATGCTTCCGCTTGGCCATTTACTTGTGGATGATATAATGTAGAGAATACATGTTTGATGCCTTGCTTTTAACAAAACTTCTCCATTTTCTTGTTCTTGAATGGAGTGCCATTGTCAGACATAATTTGGCATGGCTTACCATATCGATACAAAATCTTGAATTTAATAAATTTGATTACCTATTTGGCTCTAACTCTCTTATATGAGTCAGCTTCTGCCCATTTGGAGAAGTAATTGGTTGCAGCCAGGATATTGGCATGCCCCTTGGAAGATGAGGGATTGATTAGACTAATGATATCAAATCCCCACCATGCAAATGGCCAAGAAATGCTTGTGGGTTCCAATTTTGTAGGTGGTATGTGCCGGATATCCCCATGGAGCTGACATTGAAGACATGATTTGGCAAATTGCAACAAGTCTGAGACCATAGTAGGCTAGTAATATACCAAGCATTTGATCCGTCTGTGTAATCTTTAACTAGACTGATGCCTGCCACATTCACTACAATGTGCTTGCATGAGTGCATATTGGATCTCTTCCCCATTAAGACAATGGAGTCAAAGTCCATCATATGCTTGACGATACAGTGTATTATTGAAATACCCATATCGAGTAGCTCTTTTTTGTAGAGTTAACCTTCCTTGCGAGTTCTCCGGGAGAATCCCATATTGCAGGTAGTCAATGTACGGGGTTCGCCAATCATCTACCGTTAGTTCCATATAGGCTATGCATTCTACTTGCTTAGTGGTCTCTCCATCATATGAGTCAGGAATGCGGCTTTGTTGCTCAACTTTGACAATGACCGCTTGGCCTTCGACAATAGCTAGAGCAGTTGCCAAATTTGCCAGAGCATTAGCAATGGTATTTTCAATCCTCGAAATATGTTCAATGCTTACTTGAAAAACTTGATCCAATAGCACTTGCGTGATATCATAATACCAACATAAACTGGGCTGGGGAACTTCATATTTAGTAGTTAATTGCTAGACCACTAGTTCCGAATCACCAAAGATGTCTAATTTTGTGATCCCGAAGTTGAGGGCAATTTGAAGTCCTAAGACTAATGCCTCAAACTCTGCTTTATTGTTGGTGTTATTCTTTCCTGAGTAGAAAGAATATGAAAGAATGTCTTTCTGGGGCAAGATGAAGACGATTCCAATGCCAGCGCCGATAACTTTGGCAGCACCATCGAAGTATAGCTTCCAAGGAGTATTGACTTATGTATTTTGAACACTTCTTCATTCGGCAAGTCTTCTTGTACAATGACCTCTTCATCAACTGGATGAGCTACCAAGAAGTTAGCTAGAACTTGTCCTTTCACCACTTTTTGCGGGATAAAGGTGATGTCAAATTCTAACAGCAGTAATGACCACTTGGCCAACTGTCCCGATAACATTAGATGAGTGATTAAGAACTTGGAAGGATCCACTTTAGAAATTAATTGGATCTCACAAGGAAGAAAATAATGCCTTGACTTTTGGGCTATGAACACCAAGACAAGGCATGTCTTTTCGATCGAAGAATAATTGCATTCTGCATTGATCAACCAATGGCTAAGGTAATACAAAGCTTGCTCTTTACTGTCTTGATTTTCTTATGCGAGCAATGCCCCCAGCGATTGCTTACTCATAGAGATATATAAAATGAGTGGTTTACCCTTGACTGGTGTGGCTAAAACCGACAGATTACAAAGTAATTATTTGATGGTGTCGAAGGCTTTCTGGCAAGCTTCATACCAAACAAAGTCTACATCCTTCTTTAGTAGGCAATGAAATGGCTGACATCTTCCTGCTAAGTTAGCCATAAATCTTCTGATATAAGATAACTTTCCTTGCAAGCTCCTTAGGTCATCAATGTTCTTTGGGGGAGGCATGTTCTTGATGGCCTCTACTTTTTGTGGGTCTACCTCTATTCCTTAGTGACGGATGATAAATCCCAAGAACTTGCCTGACCCAACTCCAAATGCACATTTGAGTGGGTTCATGCACAACTTATTTTTCCTGAGCCATACAAAGATGGTGAGTAGATCCAAAAGGTGTTGATCGTATTTGTTGGATCTTACCACCAAGTCATCAACATAGCATTCAACATGTTTATGAAGCATGTCATGAAAAATAACTTGCCTAGCCCTTTGGTAAGTTGCTCCTCCATTCTTTAATCTGAACGGCATAACTTTATAACAGAAAGCACCTATTAGAGTGCGAAATGCTGTGGAAGCCTCATCTGCTGGCGCCATCTTGATCTGGTTATAACCAGAGTAACCATCCATGAATGAGAATGTGTCATAAAGTGATGTGTTATCGATAAGGAGTTCTGTATGTGGCAGTAGGAACTCATCCTTTGGATAGGCTTCATTGAGATTGCGAAAATCAATGCAAACTCGTATTTGCCCATTATTTTTCTTCACTGAGACAACACTAGAGAGCCATCTTGGGAACTTGATTTCTCAGATGAAGTTGGCTTCTAGCAATTTATTGATCTCATTAATGATCTATTGCTCTAATTTAGGTCTAAACTTTCTCGATGCTTACTTTATTTGCATTTTCTTGGAGAGATATGTAAAAAATGCATGGCAATATCTGGATCTAAGCCAGATATTTCAAAGTATGTCCATGCAAAGACATCTTTGAATTCTCTAAGGAGACTCGTTAGCAATTGTTTTTCATGTTTCGGCAAAGATTTGGCAATGAAGATAGGTTGCTTGTCTTCATCCGTGCCCAAATTGAACTCTTCAAGTCACCAATTGTTGGTTGTCCACCATCTTCTAACCTTGGCAGAGCTATGCCACAGGTTATTTCTTCTAGGGAAGAATCAGAGTCATCATCTTCTTCTTCTTCTAAATGGTCAGGGTTTGGCTCATGATCAGACCGATGAGTCTCACTTGCCGTTCTCAACTCTGATTCGGGAATTGATGGGTCATCAATGACTTCTTTATCGTCTATATCACCAGGTCCCTCTAAGTTTGTTTGCGATTCAATGTCATTGGATTCAGATTCCCTCTTCTATGGATGCATGGTGAGAGGTGAAAACCATGTAACAATTTACAATTATTATTGGGGCAGACGACATTTTTGACATCTTGGACTCAGTAGGAGCTAACTAGCAGTCACACATATTGGGACCAATGGTCAACCTGATAATCACACAGGAGCAATCTGAGGTGTACTCCTCATCACTGTCCATGTCAATATCATCATTCGCAGCAAGGCTTGTTTGATCCCCTAGATACTGGAGACCTTTTAATTTTCCTTTGATCGGAACCGGGATGAGCGGACCGGTTACGGACATATAAGGTTCATCAAGATAAATACCAAGGAGGTCTATCATCCTTTTTCATCCCTTATTAAATTTCTACAAATTTTTAGCAGATAAGAATTTCTTCATTAGAAGATTAGAAGTACGACATTGTCCATAGGGCAAACCCATCTCTTTAAATACTAATTTTTCTCTTTCTGCTTGGGATTGCAGTTCAGGTTCTTTATCCTGAATGATTTCTGACTCGGCCAATTGAGTCAGTGGCCAATTGTATTCGACCAACATGGATTGTAATTTTCCTCCTCCGATCTCCCATTTACTGCTTTTGGTGCTAAGATTGGAGGATGTCTCTTGCTCGGCTTGACTGGTGCTCCCGATGTTGATCTCAAAACACAAAGACTACATTGACTTTGAAACTACTTGAGAGTAGCTTGACACTAAGGTTGGCAATGTTGAAGGTGTAGTTGTTGTCCTCTTTGAGCCTGGGGTGTTGATTTGGAATTGGGTGTTTTCAATTAGTACTCGATGTGGTGACATATAAGCTTGCAAAGAGTTGGCGACTTGATTCTCATAAAATCCCACTGGTGGAGGTATGACTTGCCCCCTGCCTATTGATGGCCTGAACGATCATCCTCCATGTCCTCTTCCAAGCGGTCTTAGTGTTGACGTCCCAGCCTAAAAGGCAAAAGATTGTGGAGCTGAGGAATTTGCAATTGGCCTCCAGTTGAATATATTCTGAATTGGCAAAGTTGGTGCAGGAGCAGAAGTGATCTGGTGTTATAATGGTTGTGGATGTTGAACAGATGATTTTTCTTCATCATTGTCTTCTATTTAGAGCACTTCCAGCTCTTTTATAAGTTTTAACTTATCCTCTTGTGAAACGCCTATCACAATTTTGAAGCATGAAGCCATTGTGAAATCATTGGGAATGGGACCACCTGTGGAGGTACAACCTATGATGAGGGTCTTTGTGATGTTGACCCTTGTCTTTTAGTAGTAAATGGTTGTTGCCTTCTATCGATGGTTGGCTTGGCCAATTCTTTTGGCTGTTCTGGTTCATTTGGTGTCAGTTCATAATATTGGGCTTCTGAGAAGAATGCCTCTGAAATTGTGAATGGTCATACATCAACCAAAATGCACCTCATTATGCTGTCTTAGTAGAACTTAAAGCATTGGTGCACTGTGGATACCACAACTTGGTATCGATACAACCATGGCCTTCCTAGCAACAAATTGTAGGATGTCAATGCATTGATGACATGAAAATTAACTTTTGTGAGGAATCCTTGAATATCAAGACTCAAGGTGATAGTCCCCATAGTCCTATGACTCTCATGGTTAAGGCCTTGAATCACTAGAGTGCTACTTTTGAGAACAGATGGGCACATGCCGATATGCTTCAGTACTTTGAGTGAGAGAATATTCACCACAGATCCTGGATCTAACATAATGCGGTTAATCTTCTCTATCGATAAATCACCACTTACAAATAATGGACGATATGTCTATATTTCCAAGCAATAAGTCATCATCGATAAAAGTAATGGTTTGGTTACATTCAAGTATATTAGCAACCTCTGCCAGGTATCGGTCCTTGATGGACTCATCTAGTAGTGCATTTATGAGCGCTTGCTGAGACTCTTTAGAGAACTGAAGTACATCATATATGCTTAGTCTTATCGGGATTCTACGCAATTGAGCAATGACATCATAATATGGCTTATTTGTTAGTTCTGGAGCTTCCCTTTCTTCAACAGGGGGATAAGGAATTCCAGGCATTGGCTCTTCTTGCATTGGCGCCTTTCCTTTGTCCTAAGTAATGGTCTTCCCAAATCGCAATACAGTCATTATTTTTGATGACTTAGATGCTTCTTGTGGAGCATTCTCTTCATTTGGCATGATGTTGGTCATGTTGCAAGATACCTCCATAGGTTCTGATGATTCCTGGATCAGTAGCTTGAGTAGTCCGGGAAATGAAGTAGGTATTTCTTTGGGCAAAACGTTTCCCAATGCGATGATGCATTCCCATATTATGCATCTTTCTTCTCGCAATATAGGGCAATAAAGCTGAACAGTGTACCATCTTAAGGCAAAATCATAAAGATGTTCCCCTTCAAGAGGGTAAATTCCTCACACTTGTGCTTTAGAGAACTAAGAGGTGTAGTAATGAAATCTGTGTATGAATGCTTTAGACATCGCCTCCCAAGATTTGAATGACTCGGCTGGCAATGTTGCAATTCACTTTAGGGCATTGCTATTACCAGCCAATGAAAATAGGGAGCTCTTGATTACATACACCTCACTTTGCAACTTCATTCGCACTAGGGCTTGATACTGGAACAAATGTCTGATTACAGCCTTGCAACTTTCTTTAAATAACTTCATCATGGGCCATCCTAAGTAACAAATTTCTTTAGTTTCTAGAACGACCATTAAAATAGGGGCCCTCATGTAGTGCAATTTGATGAACTCTTGTTCCTTTGGTTGGTCATCCATTGCTCTCATTTTCTTCATTTTGGCTTGATCAAATACCTCTATGAAGTTAGATGGCACTCAATGGTGGAAATAGGCCCTTTTTGCAAGGCAAAGATGGATTTCTTCTGCCTCTGGGCAATCAAGCAATTGTGGATATCTCCAAGCAATGTCCCTCCATTTGTGAACATAATTAGCCATGTTCTCGCCATAATGTTGATCCTAGTTGATAAGAGACTTCTGATTCCTTTCTTTCTTTTGGAAAGAAAGCATAGCAGGAACATATACTTGAAAGGAGACCCAATCTTTGCCACCCTGAACTACCTGAGTTTGGAACAGTTCTTCTTCACTTTCAAGGAGAGTGAGCTTTGAAAATTTTGATACATCTTTGTGAGGTCTGGATTTTCTCCGCAGCACTCATCAGCATAGCAGGGAGGTGTGTAACTAGCAAATCACTGACATTGAATACGGTGAAACCTTGGCATCGATGCTCTCTTTGGCGGTCGCGCCTTCTACGAGAGCATTCTCGCTTCTTATTAGGCCGGCTAGTGGAGGCTTCTCCTTTGCCAATGTGATAACAAGATGCCATTATTGGATATTCAAATGGATTATCCTCATCAGAGCTTGGGTCATCCCCAGTTTCCAAGTCTGGCAAATTATCCCAAAATGTCATCCATACTTCATCTGCAGCTGACGAAAATGACCACGATGACTCCCAAGCATAGTGCTCAGGACACCCTTGAGCAAGGTAGGCTCTTTCCTTCTTTTTCCCCACCATATTCTTATAGAAGGGTTTAAGCCTCTCAAGCAGGAGGTATTCCCCAACAATGTACGACTAGAACCATAAAGGCCAATAGTGTATCCTTTTAGGATATGGGAATAAGTTCTTCAAACTCTCTTCCATTTCTTTCTACTTTGCATGTTTGGTCTGACAGTTTAGCCCTATACACATCACTGATGGGACTTCTAGGATGTCTTTTAGGTAGACAAGGTCCCAACCTTCGTCATCACCCATGACTTTCTTCTGCACCTCTTGGCTAAAGGCTTTCAAGAATCAATGATCGGATTCCTGTCCTAGCATTGCTAAATAGGGAATTTCTTTCACTGATATGTTGTTGGATGTTGCTTGTGCATCCTTCTTTGGTATAATTATTTCACTCTTCATGCAATGGTTAATAATTCTCTTCACTGCCTTGCATTTAACCATCAGATGATTGAAACCCGATGGTAATGACAGTATAGGGGGTGGTTCACCTTATCCACCTCTGCTGGGAACAGTGGTTCCGGTAGCCTTATATTGCCTGATTGAATGAGCCCCACTAGGATTGGTACCACTTCCTCATCAGAGTACTAATATTTTGGTTCTGGAATCTCCCTTTTCTTTGACTATCTATCATTACCACTAGTTTTGGTATCGGTGGTGTTGACAGAGGTGTTCTGTTTGTTTCTTTCATATTCTTTCTTTTTGGACTAGAAAGTATTTTCTTTTTGCTTGTCATCCCGGGCTTGACTTTTTTTGAAGAGGGAAAGGGGGCGTTCCTTTCAGCTTGCCTCATTGGCTAACTCTCAAAAAGTGGCAATCAGTTCATTTACCAAGATTGGGAGATCAACCTTAATGCCATTGCGACATAGGTGGACTCTTTGCTCCTCTATTAAGGTTGCCTCACATTTGCTAGCCTTTTTTTGCTAGCAAGAGATGAATTCCTCTACCAATTTATTATCCCTTTGCCTCATAAGGGAGAGATAGGCTAATTTCACATCTTTTTTAGTCACAAAGAACCTTGCTAGAAATAGGTTCTGCATGTCATTTCAGGCATTGAATGACCTGCTTAAAGTATTAAATACCACTAGAATGCCGGTCCCTTGAGCGATGAGCCAAATAATCTCAAGTAGATTGTGATAGACAACATAGTTTCCCATCTTGAGATTGAAGAAGGTGAGATGATGTTGCGGATCATCCATTCCATCAAATGTATGAAAGTCTATCATCTGGAAGCCTGGTGGGAAGGGCTCTTGTTTTATCTCCAGTGGATATGGCCGATGATAAATGTTTGGCACTTGAGAAGGTAGGTTTATTTGTCGTTGGACCATCCAGTCATTTATCATCTCATTAAAGTGTGCCATGGGATCCGGGTTTATCTGATATGGTTGTGCATGCACATTTTCACTAAATGGTTATAGTGGAATGTTTGCACCAAATGGTTGTGCACGAACATTAATATTGGGTGGTCACTGAGGCGAACAACTAGAGTAGTGAGGGGTGAGGCTTCCGGTCCTAGGGGATCTCCTCTTGGCAGGTTAAAGACAAACGGTCCTGGTGGTATAACCGTTCCCATGGAGGGAAGGTTGAGAGGACATGCAGCATTGGATGGTCGGCCAGGATTGGAGGTTTGGCCAGCATTATGTTATGCATATGCCTATCTTAACCACTGATTTTCAGTCTCAAGCAGTTCCAATCATCGCATTATCTCTTCTATGGAAGTGGGAGTTGGATTTTCCTCAGTCATGTAAGACATGATTATCGAGATAAATTGATGTTTATGCATCAATTGATGGGGAGATGTAGATACTTGATCTTCTCTTCCAGCATCTTTTGATAGAGAGTGAAATATTGGGGGAGGTATCATGGATCCCTGATGAGGTAGACTAGGCAATGCCGGCGATAGGTCCCCATTGACCAAAGTGGTGCAAACACTAATAGGCCATACTTTCCTCTTCTTTTGGTCTCTTTTCCTTAGGCTACCAGAATTGGCCTTTCTTTCTCTCTTTTCTGCCTTCGATGCCTTCCTTGGCATCTGTAAGGTGCCTGTTCTGTCAATCTCTTTTCTTTGAGAATAAGAGAGATTGGCTAAAGTAGAGAACATATTGCTTTCCTAGTATTTATCCTAGGATGGACATGGTCTTCTCGCTATGGCAATGTACTTCTCAGATGGCAACTTTCATCCCTCCTTTTCTTGAATGGTCACCCTATGAGTTGACCTCTACTTGGACTTTCCTCTCTTCATTGCCCATCTTCCAGTTCCATTGGTAGTTTGAACATAACCCCTAGAAGCTTTGCTCTGTGCATTCCATCCAAAGGGGTTAGTAAGTTTGGGATTGAAGGGCGCTCATGCCTGTCTCCCCTTGATTGCATTTGCGAGGTTGATAGCTACAAACTTCTTCTATTTTGGGAGAGCAGAGACTCAAGCACTCTCAATCTTTGGAGAGTTTGGAGTGGTGTTATAGACAAATTCACCTCCAATTATTCTAGGAGCATGAGGGAAAATAGCTTTTCTCCTCTGCCCCGTATTCTTTCTATGCTTCTTCTCAACCTCGCAGTCGAAAGTTGAGTCAGTTGAAGCCACTTCTGGAGCCACTAGGGCAGCCTCCAATATTGCTGGAACTACTCTGGAAGTTACTAATGTAGCTCCAGGCGAGGGAAAAATCAAAGTCACATCCCTCTTGTAGATGGCTGGTGCTGGGCCGGTCGGCACTATAATGAAGGAGTGGAGGGCAGTCCTGTCAAAGTTGTGCAGGGTGTTGACGGCGAAGCCGCCGCCTGGCAAAAATCCAAAAGCAAGTGAGCTTGCAATCAAGATTGATCTTGAGAGGAGAGCAAAAATAAGTTATGGAAATGACTAAAGATCTGCAAAGAGCAACAAAAGGGCTTAGTCAGTTTCATGAAAGAATAAAGTCTCTAAGATGCATTAGCATTACTTTTCCTTAAAGATGAAGGGTGAGATGTTTTACGTCGGGTTCACCATTTTTGTAACAAGCACAAAAAGAGGAAATGAAAAATGGAACAACATTCAAGATTTGTCATTTTTTGGAATGAATCAAACAATTTCTATTTTTATTTTTATTGATTATCCTCAATTGATTACACTTGCCGTGTACATCAGAAAAATTGTATGTTCACAACCTAGACCACAAGTGGTCCTAATTACATCTCCACAATGGTAAAAACCCTTGATTAGGAGGAAAAATACCATGCATCTTAGAAATCCAAAAGTAAAATATGCTCTCTCAAAATGGATGTGAGTTGTCTTTGGGATCACCGAGCACATTATGATGACTTGTTATTTAGGAGATCGCCTCAAGTCAATGGGCGGATAAGATGACACGGTTCTAGACTGAGTTGCTAGACACTGGGTCAACTAGAAAATGGGTGTTTTGATCCGATTGGTTTGTTCTGGGTGAAATCAAGACCGAGTGATTTCTATTATTTAGACTGTAAGAAATCATAGAGATAGTAGATGTTTTGTGACCCAATTGGCATATCCTTGAAGGACTCAGGACCGGGTGATCTCTATTGTGTTTAGACCTGAAAGAAATTAGAAAAAAATAGGTGACCTAGGTTTGTTTAAGCCTTCTCTCATTGCCCATGAGAAGCCTAGGAAGAGTGGGCTAGGTTAACTGGGTTTAACTCGGCTCTTCAATTACCCATGAGAAGCTTAGGAAGAGTGGGTCAGGATGACTGGATATGACTCGGTTCTCTCAATTACCCATGAGAAGCATAAGAAGAGTGGGACCAGGATGACTGGATTTGATTATTTTGATTATTGGTATATGCTAAGATTTGACTCAGTGAATCATGACTCAATGACTCAGTGAGTCATGAGTCAATGACTCACTTCTAGACTTAGGCTTTAGGATAAGTTGATGAGTGTTGTTTGCCAAGGTTTAACTAAGTGAGTCATGACTCAATGACTTGGTGAGTCATGATCAGTGACTCGGTCCTAGGCTTAGGCTTTTGAATGAGTAGATGAGTGGTGTTTTCTAATATTCTATGGAAAACTACAAGCGGGCGATCTCTGCCATTTATACTGTGAGAGATCGAAGATCCAAGTTACATGAATTAAGCCTAATTATACTTTGCGTTAATTAGCTTAATCATGATTAACACTAATAATAATGATTAGTGTTAATCATAGATATTAATTAATTTAAGACAATGTCATTAATTTTCTGATTTATGGGGCAGTTACATGGTTTAATTACAAGGGGCAATTTAGGGATTCTCACCTCCTCCCAAGGGGCAATTTGGGAATGCTTACCTCCTCCCAAGGGGACAACTTGGAAAACTAGAGCCTACCTTCCTTTAATTATATGGTTAATGTAATTTTGAATCATGGATCAAAAATACACTCACCACCTAAATATATGGATTTTCATGTAACTCAATTTATTCAAATGTATTTTTTTGTTAACACCCTATGATTGATTCAACCAATGATTAGTATGTTCGATGTACTCCATTTTGCATCCACGTGGAGAGATGCTGGCTAGCCATGTTGCTTGCGATAGAATTTCCAATTGCTCAGGTGCTTGATTGCGCTATTTTGTCAAACTGCGCGAGTAGAATTAGAATCCAATGAGTGCAGACTTGTGTATTCTAAAATTGTTTAATCTCCGCAGACAACCGGCACTCAACCACGCGGAAGCTGAAGCTGCCCCTACTACGTCAGTTTGAAGAGGACGAATCTCATTTGTGAAGGCAGATTTTCATGTGCCCTTGGCCCGGGTTGCAAAACTTGAAAGATGCAACTTGGACATGTCATCTAATCACACATGTGGAGACTGACTTACTTGCGCAAGTAAAAAGGAAATTTGCTGGGTAAAACACACTATTTGTTGTCTCCGCAATCCCACTCATCCTGTAAAGAGATGGTTCGTTTGCATAGGTGGTTCTAATGCACAGTTGAAGCTATTTCGGCTACGCACTTTGGAGTTGTCTCCTCAATTCCAATCATCCTATCTGTGTGCGCAGGTGAAGAGATGGATGGTTTCTGCAGGTCGTCCCTCTGGTCCTTCGGCAAAGGCATCAAGCTCCCCAACAAAAGCTTTGTCGGATTCTCCTCCTGGTTTGAGCTGCAATTGCGAAGAAGGCCATCACGTGTCGGTAGTCTCAGCTGTCACCTTTTGAACGTCCCAAGCATTGCTGGATATCAGCAGGGGCAAAAGCTACGTAGAGTCAACAAAATCAAGGTAGGCCTTTCTGCCCCTGAGGACGATTGCAACAACATTGTGAGCCCGGAACGCCATCTCAGCGGTCAGGAACACCCCTGGCCACAACCATGATGCCTTGTTTGGCTCCCTCACATCATACACCCACTTGTTGTTGTTCCATCGCTTCTCTATTGCAACGGTGTCCCCTTTTACTCCTACCCCTTTCCTAGTTATTGCTGCCTACGTGATCAACAACACCGTTTGCTTGCGCAAGATGGTTTTTCAAAATTATTGTCTTTTGAATGGGCTGGATTTAGAGATGTTGCTAGTAGTTTCCGACGAGGGGATGGAGATAGGCTATCATCTCTATCCTTGCAACGTGCACAGGTGCGGAAGAAGACTGACTGAGTAAATTGTGTAGATGGAAAAAGCCTGGTCGAACAAGTCACGCACGCAGCAATGGTTAACATAGATAGTAGAGGGCGCATGGGTAGGTATCATTGCTGGTTATGCTTTGTTCAGACTGCACAACTGGGTTGAAGGAGATGTCGTCCTCTTAACCACATAAATGGAAGATGCCCTATCTGCGGGCGATCTGCCAGTGAAACCGTGCATCGCTTCTCTTTCCACGACTTCTGCTTTGCTCTTGGCTCTGCCTGCATGACTTGATAGCGGGAATGGAACCAAATGAGAGTGGTTTTTCCCCATGGCTTGAGCAATTTAGAATATTACATTTGATTTTTTCACTCTATTAGAAGCCCGGTCGGAAGGTTGAATAAAATGGCCATTATGGACTAGGCAGTATGCACACTTACGCAGATGGCTCCTACCAATTGAAACATTTACATTGTTCAATTATTAAATAATCCAAATTGTTCAGATCGTGGGTTTGGATATTTGATTATGCAGAAGTAGAGCAGAATCAGTGGTGTGGTGAAATTTTTGCGATTCCACGTGGGATGCCGATCCCCGTCAGAAGTGAGAGCTGGTAACGACAAATGGGCTGATGATCTTGGGGGGGGGGGGGTCCACTTGCACAAAATGACAAGTCACGTTCAGCAAATGAGAACACTTACTCTAGTTTTTGCCACCCATGTGGACAAGTGAAGGCTTCTGGTCACGCAGTTGCAGAGCTAATGGATGGGTCATGCAAATAGGCAGCCATCAGATAACGTGAATAGAGCGACCTAGTTGAAGGGGATGTGGAGTCAAGCTGTCTTTCAATCGACATGCCATCTATTTGTTCAATCAAGAGAAATGGTGTTTTTTTCAATTGCAGCAACAAAAATGTTAAAACAGGGAGTCCTCTTCCATGTAGACGATAACAATGTCTTCAAGCCACATCGTCCTCATTTGTGTGGTCTGGCTGTGCTGCAGCTCCTCGAAGACGACTCAGACCCAAGTCATGGCCGTGATTGCATGTGTTGACCATGAGAAGATGACGTTGATGGACCAGCTCTTCTGCTAGTGTGGAACCAACTTCGGATAATTCCAGGAGTTGCGGTCCATGTGCGTATGATGACACTTTTAACGGAGGATGAGAGCCATGAATTTGTTGCAGCATCGGGCTCAGGGAGTTTGAATGCAAAACCGACCTTGCCAGTCATGCTACCCCAAGCATCGACATCATAATGACATGTGTGCTTTCTTTATTTTTTTAAATATTTTGAATAGCCTAAACAACTAAATGCTAGGTAGTGCAAATGAAGCATACTAGCCCGCTTGCAGTAGTGTCATTCTAAACAACTCCACTACAGACGTAGCTCTTAAAAAGTGTGTGTGATTTAGAAATATATATGGAATTTAAATTTCTCATTGTTGATGGCATTTCTTACTTTCATGCTAAAATCCCTGACTGAACATGGGTTGCATAGAGATAAGGGAAATTCAACAAAATGAATTCCTTGGGTTGTATCATCGTCTATCAAGCAAAAAATTTTATTTGCCTGCAGTGTAACTCTTGATGTAATAAACCTAAATGGAATTTGGTTTCCAAGTGAAGCATTCAGCTTCAAATATGCCTGTTTGCTGGTTCTCATTCACTTGATTTTCTGCATCTAAACAACTAATGCTATATGCTTAACAAAGAACCCTGTTATACATTCGAGAACTAAGCAAATAGAAATCAAGCATCATTTTCCTAGAAATCATGTTGAGAAACATGATACATGTTAAGAATATGTGCTCACAAATGCTCAACTTACTGATATTTTTACTAAGCCACTATCATTAGATACCTTCTAGAACATTAGAGGAGAATTAGGTATGACAAACATGATGACATGAAAATGAAATCTCTAATGTCTTTATGCTTGAAATTGCGATGTTGAATAAGCTTTCTTGAGATTAAACTTCGTCTCTGACAAAGTAAAATATTCACATAAAGTACTATAGTCATACTTCGTCTGAAGATTGATTACCAAGGTTGACTATACCTTGTTTTCTCGCTAGAATTAACTTACTATCATGCCCCGCTTTCTAAGGTGCGATCTACCATTTTACACTATATTTCACCTAGACTTGCCCACTTTTAGGGTGGGGTGCCTAGGACCAAATTTTCTAAATGACCTATTTTCTATAGAAAATTGGACAAAGTCACCCCTGAAAATGGGGGTGTCTACCTAGGGTAAAAACATTCACCACATCTTATAATACATTGATTTCACCTGTATAAGTATCTATCAGATAAAATAACACATTGATCTAATTTCTGAAACATACACTTACAATCCCACAGCCCAAGATCTGAGTAAATAATGATGGCAAACTACATATCTTTTCAATTATCAACTTCATTCACAATATGATAATTAAATCAATAAGACATACCTTTACACTACTATATACATCAATTGACTTCTTTACATTACAGTCATACAATTATATTCTGAATTTCAATTATACAAAAGGGTTTACAATCCCACATCAAACCTACCATAAGAGACATCTTCAAATATTGCTTCTTAGCTCCAAACCACAAGTGGAATTCTTCACCTGTCAGCTAAAAAAATAGAATAAGAAGGTGTGAGTCCGGGCATTTAGTAAGTAGGTAGGTTCAATAAACCAAAATCATAATCAATATACAAATGTCATGTTTAATCAAAAATCTGTAACATTCGTACTCAACATCACAATATATATCTACCATTTTAAGTACATCATCACAAATTCTCAACACAACATTTTATCAATGATCATATCATGTATAACATTCATGTCTAACAAAATTAGGGAATTTCATTCCAAAGAGACATTCACTATCACTATCCAATCAGATATAATTTCATTCACATCTAAAATTTTATTATCTCATT
The DNA here is from genome assembly GCA_036873735.1 of Pouteria campechiana. Taxonomy (NCBI): domain Eukaryota; kingdom Viridiplantae; phylum Streptophyta; class Magnoliopsida; order Ericales; family Sapotaceae; genus Pouteria; species Pouteria campechiana. The sequence goes on along the minus strand of JAYJMB010062376.1, from coordinate 22,692 downwards.
CAATAGAAAGGGATATTCATCTTGTCTATTCAATCACACATTCACATAATCAAATAAACAACAAGCATCCATAACCAAATATTGGATATTTATTATACCCCTCTAAAACAAACATGCCCAGATAACAAACAATTGGGATATTTCATATCCCAGATCAACAGATCATGCAACCAAAGGAGGGAGCCTACTTACTTTGGATAAAGGTTGATCCCTTAGCTCCTTTTATCTCACTAGATGCTTTCCATCCTTACCAATAGCCCTGTACATATCATATAAATCAAAATTTAATCTCATTTTGTTTCTTTTGGACACAATTCATCAAACTTGTTATATACTTCAATTGAATTATACTTTCTCAACAAGATTTCTTAAGGTGATTTCATTGCTAATAATTCATACCTATTATACAATTCAAATAGCCTATATTTAACTATAGGAACAAGCTAATTAAGTCATGAATTTAATCAATTCCCAAATTCAATACTCTACATAAACAATCCCCTTTTCTGTAATTAATAAACAATAACATAGCCATAAGGTCTTAAGGTTATAATCAACCCTTTAATCATTTTAACTAATATAGTCAATATGCATAATCAAATGAGGACAATTTCATAAAGTGCTCAAAAGAATTACTTTTCTAATCGTGCATACTCATCATAACACATGTTTATCATCTCATAAACAAGCTAATTAAACCATTAGCCCAATCAATTTGTTATATAAACCATTTATGTACACAATCCCACTTTTAACCTTAACTCAGACTATTATCAAAATTGATATTTCCCACTATCAAACAAGTCTCACCATATCATAAACAATCACTTAAACATTTTTCCCATGTTTGGATAGAAGTTTCCATCATTTTCCTCCCAAATACTATTCACAAAACCCTAATTAACATGAATCATCATGTTTTATTTCTAAATCAAGTTACAAAACCTGATTAAGCATGAATATATCATTTCTCCCATGATTTAAAGACTGAAACCCATCGTCTTCCCTAAAATCCAAAAATTAACTATTCATGAAAACCCTAACAACTAAGAACTAAAAATTAAATGGGGGAAAACCAACTTACCTTTGAAATCATTAGTTGCTTCCACCATTAATCATGATTTCGATGCCAAACCCTCAAGAACCCATTATGGCTACCACAAATTCAGATTTTCCTCTTCTCCCACCATTCAAATGACCAAAACTCATCTCCATAGGCATGCTTGGATGCTTTCCCACCTAAATGAGCTTTTATCCTTGCAAAAATGCGCCATGGATTAAGCCTAAATAGGGTAGGGCTGGCATGGGAGAAAGAACAAAATAGATTGGAGAAGGGACAAAACAGACATGGGATGAAATGTCGGCTGCCCAACTTAAATCAACGGTTAATGCCATAGAGCAGAATGGAAAAATCTGCCCACATCCAACTTACCCATTTCAATTCAATGTCGTGGCATCCTTTTCTAGGCCGCAACATCCTCCCTACTGCCTGTCCGAAGCAGTTTTAGTAGATCGGCCATATCTCCCTCATACAATATCAAAATTTGGTGAGTTTTTGATGCATTACGAAGATAATTTCAATATTACAACTTTTATGTTGATCACATTTTTTAATTCAGCCTCTAAATATGATTAATTGTTCCACAAAGTGATGCCTTTTGTTTTAACCCAATTTAAAACTCTAGAAATAGCTATATTATTTTGGCTATAACTTTTTCTTATGATTTCTGATTTATGTGATTCTTGATTCATTGTAGATAAATTTAAAAATCTACAACTTTCATGTTGGATGCTTTTTCTAAATCATTCATCTTATGTGCCGAAATTGGGTACAAATCATACCTATATAATTTTAGCTTCATGTTCTCATACAATTGTGCTCAAAATATAAATTAAATTCAAATTTTTTTTCATTTTTAACACTCAATAACACCATAATGTGTTCAAACATGTAATTACTCAAAATTAACACCCCTAGGTGTTACAGACTCCCCTCCTTGAAAGAATTTTCATCCTCGAAACTTTCACAGTCAAGTAATTTTTCATTATTATCTCAAATTTTACAATCTAATCATAGCTTGTAAATCCGTATCCACATGATACACCACACAAGTTGCAAATTTTTGATTAGATAATCTAATCATTCAAAGCTATTTACTTTACTAATTGCAACCTATACACAATATCTTATTTGAAGAATACAAAGTACTAATGTCATTAAACGAACATTGGCATTCTCACTAAATCTCATTCTAAGCAACATAAAGTCTTCAATTATCAATTGTTCAACCCAAACGTATACCAAGTAAATCAAAACATGATAGGTTAAGAAAATCCTTCTACAATTTGCCAATAATATCTTGTCATTTAATCAATTTCATAGGAATTTACCAAAATAGTTAGAATTCAACATAGTGTTTAACATTTCCATTTAATCTCCTCAAATTTTGAAATACACTATAGTATAATCACTAAACATAATCACAATTTAATCCCAATAAATTTCAACCACTTTGGATCAAAACAATCAAATTCATATAACATTTTCTCTTTACAAGTCAATATTCATAATTGATGAGATATATGATAGATTCATACATCATTTTAACTAACATAGTCAATATTCATAATCAAATTAGGACAATTTCATAAAGTGCTCAAAAGAATTTCTTTTCTAATCATGCAAACTCATCATACAACATATTTATCATCTCATAAGTAAGCTAATTAAGCCATTAGCTCAATCAATTTGTTACGTAAACCATTTATGTACATAGTCCCCCTTTTAACCTTAACTCAGACTATTATCAAAATTGATATTTTCCACTATCAAACAAGTCTCACCATATCATAAACAATCACTTGACCATTTTTCCCATGTTTAGATAGAAGTTTCCATCATTTTCCTCCCAAATACTATTCACAAAACACTAATTAACATGAATCATCATGTTTTATGTCCAAATTAAGTTGCAAAACCTAATTAAGCATGGATATATCATTTCCCCCATGATTTAAAGACTAAAACCCATCATCTTCCCCAAAATCCAAAAATTCACTATTCATGAAAACGTTAACAAGTAAGAACCAAAAATTAAATGGGGGAAAACCAACTTACCTTTGAAATCATAAGTTGCTTCCAACATTAATCATGATTTTGATGCCAAACCCTCAAGAACTCATCATGGCTGCGACAAATTTGGATTTCCCTCTTCTCCCACCTTTCAAATGACCAAAACTCATCTCCATAGGCATGTTTGGATGCTTTCCCACTTAAATCACCTTTTATCCTTGAAAACATGGCATGGATTAATCCTAAATAGGGTAGGGTTGGTGTGGGAGAAAGAATGGAATAGACTGGAGAAGGGACAAAACATAAATGGGGCAAAATGCTAACTGCCCAACATAAATCAATGGTCGATACTATGGAGTCTTTTTCCATGCCATGGCATGGAAAAATCTACCCACGTCTAACTTGCCCATTTCAATTTGATGCCGCAGCATCCTTTTCTAGACTGCAGCATCCTCCCTACTGCATGTCTATAGAATTTTAGTAGATTGGCCATATCTCCCTCCTAAAGTGTCAGAATTAGGTGATTTTAACGCATTGTGAAGATAATTTCAAGATATACAACTTTTATGTTGATCAAATTTTCTAATTCAATCTCCAAATATGATTAATTATTCCACAAAGTGATGCCTTTTGTTTTAACCCAATTTAAAACTCTAGAAATAGCCATAGTATTTTGGCTATAAATTTTTCATATGATATCCGATTCATATAATTCTTGATTTTTTTAAGATAAATTTAAAAAGCTACAACTTTTATGTTGAACACTTTTTCTAAATCATTCATTTTATGTGCTGAAGTTGGGTACAAATCACACTTATATCATTTTTAGCTTCATGTTCTTATACAATTGTGCTCAAAATATAAATTAAATTCAAAATTTTCTTCATTTTTAACACTCAATAACACCATAATGTGGTCAAACATGTAATTAATTAAAATTAACACCCCCAGGTGTTACACTTACATCTGCAGTTATCACATCCAATTCTATTTTTAGCCTGAGTTATTCTTCCTTTCTTGGAAAATCATATCATGCACCTCGATAGTCCCTGTAATACATTTATTTTTACCCCTAAATCATAATCCTTCTCTACACTATCAAAATGAAACTCTTTAGAGAAGAATATTTTGGAAACAATCTCTCTCTCCATCTCCCCAAACATAGAATGATTATGTCTAGGAAGATATGCTCTATGTTGATGCTTGTACTAAAATGAAATGAAATCACAACTTTATTTTTCATGCTTGGTCTATACTTACTAGGAATGGATGTTTTCTATTGCTTATAACAAAAAGGGGGAGAATGCATAAGCAAATTATCTCAAAAATTGAATATAAAATTGCATAATCTTTAATTAATAAGGGGGAGAATACATTGTAAATAATAAGGGGGAGAACAATGTAAAACAAGATAAGAAAACATCAGAAGATGGCAACTTATGGAATGATTAAACATTGCAAACATTTTTATCTACATAAATTCATGGGGAGATTATCTTTTATGAGATAATTTTTAATCAAGTTTTGTCATTATCAAAAAGGGGGAGAATGTTGACATAAACACATGGTTTTGATGACAAACAAAACTTGATTAAAAATTATGTACTAATGATTGTTATCAAGTTTTTAGTATGCAGAATCAAGTTGCAGGAACTAAAGAAAAATAAGCATAAGGAACATATTTCATGACGATAAGGCTTGAGCAAGTAAAGAAGCAAAAGACGAATTGTTGTAATAGATAAAGCTCAAAGGACTTGACTGTTTCCATTTGTCTGTCAAAATGGAGAACTGCATCTGACGAATGCAGGACAATCTGTCTACAATAGAGTTCATCTACTATGAGCAAACCATAGTTCTTACCAATGGTCATCTAATAAGAATAAACAAATGTGGAAGAAGTGAAGACCTTTTTTAATGGAACAAAAGGCTTTGTTTTCCATCAAACAAAGCGGAGAAGCAAGAATCTAATGGCGCAACATAAACTTCGTCTATCACGAGTGAGTTAATGGTCGTTTGATGTTGATAGACAAAGCAAAGAGCATAGCAAGAGATTTGTAAAGTGATCGTCTATTGTTAATAGATAAAGAGGAGATATATTCCATCAAACAAAGGCGTGAAGCAAATCAACACTTCATCTATCACTTACAATAGACAAACTCATTAGACAAAGGCATGAAGCAACAAGACACTTGTGCCTCCATAGTGCAATAGACAAAGAGCTTGAATGATGAAGTTCATCTGGCAGCAATAGAAAGAAAAATTCATCCATCACTTACTAAGACGAAGAAACTTTATCTTATGGACAGCTAAACAGATACTTCGACTATCATAAATAAAAGAAGTGCAATGGTCAAAATGAATTGATTGTCTTCACACTACATTAATTATGATACTTCTATATTAGTGAAAGCAGTAGCCAATGCAGTAATACCTCGACCAGAGCTTCTTGAGAAACTTGAAATCATCTTCTCCAAGGTCAGCACTGCATGCATTACAACGTACAAGGAATATGCAGAAGCCAGAAGATTTAAAATTTGCCAATCAAATTATCTTCTGTCATTAATGAAGCTCAGCTACCACTAATGACTAGAATTTAAAGCAGCTATAAATAAAGCATCATTGGAGAAGAAGGAAGCAACCCAAGCATTTGAGAAAATCTTTCAAGCCTTCTTGAGAGCATTAACTGATCTGAGCTAAACCTTCTGTAATCTTTCAAGAATCAAGAGCCTTGCATTTAAACCATTCTCAACATTCCTTGAAGGCTCTCAACTATCATTGGGAAGATCATTTACTTCTACATTCAACTTTCAAAAAAACTTCCCTTGTGCTTATTGTGAAAATCCCTATGCTTAAACTTCTGATATTCATTTCATGTTCCTTGAGCTAGTGATTATGACTAGACTCGAGAAGAGTTGTGACTGTCTAAATCTAGACAAAAGTTGTTTGTTTATGCCCCCTAAAGCTATCATCTAGAAGAGTGTCGAGGATACTTGTCTATGCCCCCTGGAGCTGAAATCCTGAAGAGTGTCGGGGACACTTGTCTTTGTCCCCTAGAGCTAGAATCCTGAAGAGTGTCGGGGACAACTGTCTTTTCCCCCTAGAGCTAGAATCCAAAAAAGTATCGGGGACCCTTGTTTATGCCTCTTAGAGCTATAATCTAGAAGAGTATCGGGGACACTATTGTATTTCTATTATTGGTAATAGTGGAACCCAAGACACTATGAGATAAGTGTTCTTGGAAGAGTGGAGTATAGTGTTTACTTGAACCCCCATAAAAATCACTGTCTTATTTATTTTGTGTTTGAGCAATTGTTTGCTAGAGGGAAAAGTAATCCTAAAGGGTTTGAGAAATATTTTTAAGTACCCAATTCACCCCTCCCCTCTTGGGTTTTAGCCTAACCTACAACACCAACATATATATACATACATATATATACATACATACATATATATATACATACATATAAACAAACATATATATACATATATACATACATATATATACATACATATATATATACATATATATATTAGTTGTTGTCTTCCATTTTACTTACTTACTGAGTTTGCCTAGACTCACTCTATTTTATTCATGGTTTTTAGCTCATAGGTCCGAAGATGGTGTCCAACATGGGGTTAGAGCCCAGGATCAAGATAGGCTATGATCTTCATGCCATTATGAAAAATTTAGATGTTAAATTTTCTTTTCAATAAGTAATGTATATAAGCTATAAATTTAAAAGCTTCAAACTTTCCATGTATTGGGCATGTATAAACTTAGTATACTAACATATCATGAGAATGGAAATGTATATGTGCATGTTAATATTGCCATTTGTCATCACAATGCGACTTGCAATTCTAGATCAGGTGTGGGTGCAATTTTTATGTAGCATGGATATTCTATTTTATATGAGATTAGATGGATATGCTTGAATAGGTATGGATACTAAGAATTTAAGGTAGACTCTGCATGAAGTTTCCTTCAAATTGTAATTAAGCAACACCCTAAAAGTGGGGTGTTATAGAGTGGTATCAGAGCGAAATGGGTTATCTGATACCAAACAGTCATATTAGAGGTAAGTCCCAAAATTATGATGACAATGGCTATAGGGTATAAGTAAAGGAATGATATGTCAAATAACTATTTATGAAACTATAGAATAATGGGCAAATGTTAGTCTAGCAACTGCTCACTGCGATTCTAAGTTGATAAGCTGAATTGGGTGTTTATAATTATAGCATGTTAAACATTTATATAATGTAATGATTGTATAATGTTATATTGTGTAGTAATGGCACCAAGAAAGAGAATAGATAAAGGAAAGGCTTTCATGATAGAGGAAGAGGCAAAGTGACAATCTACTTGAACTCGATCTGTAGGAATAACCAAATGGGAGACTCAGTTGGAGACTCCTAGGGAGGAAGAGTAGCCTAGACAATAACATGATTTGAGCTTAACACAGAATGAAGAAATTAATGATATCGTGGATGAGCTAGAAATAGAATAGCCAGAGGCCAAGAGGGAATTGGATAAGAAAGTTGTAGATAGGCCAAGCACATTTGGCCCTAGTGGTGAAACTGCTCCACCAATGCAGGTAACTATGCCAGAATGGAGTGCAATGATGAATGTCATAGCAAACATAGCACAAACTCTTCAGAAATTGATGAAATCACAAACAAGGCAAATAGGAGAGCCTACACAGTTGACTGAACCAGTTGTGAAGTAAAGAGAGCTAGTATTGGAGTTGGGTTAGACATCCCAAGGACAACAGGGGGTGGATTTGAATATGAAGGCTTTCCATTATATGAAGACACCTGTGTTTAAAGGGCAAAAATATTACCGTATAATAGATGAATGGATCTCCGAAATGGGGAAAGTCTTTGCATACATGAGGTGTCATGAGGAGCACAAAGTTTTGTACATAGTCTACCAGCTCAAAGGTGGTGTAGAATGCTGGTGTAATGCAGAGAAATTAACATTATGTGATGATGGTGCGGGTATAACATGGGCTAAATTCATAGAGATTTTTCCGCCAATATGTGCCAACCAATGAACAAATTAGACAAGCTATTGAATTTTTGTCTCGATACTAGGGGAAGAGAACTGTGGAGGAATATGATGAACAATTTAGATCACTAGCCTAGTTAGTCCCATGGTCACAAATGGATTCTTTGTAAACAACCCATAAATTTTAAAAGGAATTAGAATTATCTATTCAGCAGGATGTGGCTACATCATGTTAGCCCAATGTGAAGATATATAGGAAAGGGCTTGTGTAGTCAAGCAAGTAGAAGAGGAACACACAAAAATGAAAGATAAAAGACGAGTGAGGGATAATGATCAAGGGTGCAGAAACAAGCCCAGAACTAATCAGAAAAGTGTTATCTCTTCTAAGAAAGTATGTTATAATTGTAAACAGCCTAGATGTTTGAATGTTAATGATATTTAGAAGGTCAGGAGGATAGATGGCAAGACCAATTTTGGGGTAGACAAGGGGGACCAGTCAAACACCAGAACAGTCAATGGGATCAAAGCCTAGAAGGCCAATGACATGCTTCCTTTGTGGGGAACTAGGCCGTATTAGGTGGGATTGTCCCTCCTTATAGAGAAGAAGTGAAAGTGTTGGATCACTGATGCCGCAACAGCCTGAGTGTGGCGGATCATAGATGAGGGGTAGAGGCAAAGGACCTTATCCAGCCCCGGGGTGCCAGCACAGAGAGCAAAGGCCCCAAACTATTGCAGTGGTATAGGTGGCTAATTCCCAAGAAGTGCAAGCAATGGACAATATGGTCATGGGTAATCTTTTTTTCTGTGATTATATGACATATATTTTATTTGATCCCAGTGCATCTCGGTCATTTGTATCTATAGCTTTTGCAAATAAAGCCGATTTACATAATCCCATGCATAACATTGTGACAATGTCTACTCCCCTAAGGGTGGTGAGCACAGCTACTGAAATGTGTTGCCTTGTACCCATAACAATTACAAATTAGCAATTCTATGTTGATCTGATAGTGCTAGATCTAGAAGGATTAGATATTATCATAGGTATGGATTGGTTGGCCAAGTATGAAGCCAACATGGATTGTAATACTAAACAGGTTACTTTGAAAACTATGGATGAGGTTGAAGTCGTGTTTAGGAGTTTGCCTAAAGGTGAAGTACCAAAGCTCGTGTCAGCTATGGGAGCTCTTATTCTAGTGCGGAAAGGGTGTGAGGCATATAAGGTATCTATTATAGAAACTCATTTAGAGCACCGATCAAATGAAGATATCCCATGTTGAACATACACAGCTTGATTTTGATGATGAACATTCTTAACTAACCATGTTTTGATGATGAGCAAAGACATGAGTGAAATATCAAGGAACTAACAATTCATTCTTAGGCATTTTTGCAAAAATATTTTTCAATACTTAACTTAAGAATAATCTTCGTAATGATTAAAAGAAGAAACCAAGTAAATGCTCAAGAAATATAAGTATATCAATAATAGCTATGCTTAAAAGAAGAAAACATAAAGTTTCAAGTTTCAAAGAAGCTTTGGAGTCAACTTTGGGTTTAAAATTCATCCCTTCAGAGCTACTCAAGCACTTCGGAGATAGGAGATTAACTCTTCGGAGTCACAAAGTCAAAAAAATGCATCGGAGCCAAGAAAAACATCTCAGAGCCACTAAAGCACTTCATAGACAGATAAAAATAACTTTAGAGTGATGTTATTAATTTGGAGTTACGAGCCTGACACTTCAGAATCAGTTAACTCACTTCGAAGTTAGGAGCTTATAAGCTTTATGGCTAAGTCAAGTTCTTCAGAGTCGATAAAGTATTTCGGAGACAACGAATGACAACCTTCGGAGTTAATAGAACACTCTTTAGTGAATATGACTTGTCCAAGTCAGAAAACAAGCACTTCGAATCTAAGTAAAATAATTCAAAGATAGAGAAACATTTTGGAGTTTGGAGTCAAGTCTTTCAAAGTCACGGATTAAATACTTTAAAGACAAACCAAACCTTCAGAGTCAGCATAAATTCATCTAACGTGAGTTACTCCCATCGTGCCACCTTGGATCCTTTAAAATACATCTTTGGTGCATCTAAAGTAACAACAACTTGTGTGAGTTGTGCAAAAAATTCATATTAATTAAAAGATCAGAGGATCTGATATTAATTCAAAGACTCCAAAACCTCATTGAAAGTACAACGGTTATAAATTTGAATATTTCTCAGCATTTAATGATTCTCACCTACTACAACAGAAAAGGACAAAGATCTTAATATAAAAGAAGTTAAGTGAGATCGAAGAAGATAATGGTTGTTACACTAAAAAATAAAAGAAAGAGCATTTACTAATTCTTTAAGGCTTTTCTTACATGATTTCAACTCTACTATAGTTCATTCAAAGAAGAATTCAAATCCATTCATTCAACCACTTCTGGAGATTCAATCCTAATGCTTTTATTACTATATTATTTGTGTTTACTGCTTTCAAAATTCATACAAAATTAGCCTGTTAGAGGTAGTAATACTTTTACACATTTATTTTTGCATATCTTTGCATGTTTGAAACTTACTTCTATGTAATGAAAGCAAGTAGGATACTTGCTAAGTATTTATACAAGTTAGTTAATGAGCTTGGAAACCAACAAGTGTATTTGTTTAATTAGAAGGTTACTAATCAAAGAAAGTGTTAGTGGAACCTGAGTTTATCAGAGAAGGCTAACTTAGAGAAGTAGAGTAGGAACCTAAGTGAAGGGCCGAACCACTATAAAAATACCAGTCTAAGTGCATTGTGTTATCAATAATTTCTTTAGTCTTATACTTTAATTATTATCTAGTTGAAATTTTTAAAGACTCAATTCACCCCACCCCCCCTCTTGAGTCACCATCTAAGTGGAATAAATAATTGGTATCAGAGCAGGCTTCATCAATTATACATTACTATTCTATACATATAACTTGTGAAGAAATCTCTATGGCTAGCTATTTTCACAACACTCCCGCTGAAGGTTAATCTAGTTCTAGACCTCCACTATTTGATGGTAAAAACTATGGAAACTGGAAGATGAGAGTGGAAAATTTCTTAATTACCTTAGAGTATCAGCTATGGAAAATCATTAATGATGGTTTGATTGTCCTAAATACTGAAGATAAATACATTGTTGAGGACATTCTAGCGGCTGAAAAAGATGCCAAGGTAAAGAACTGCCTATATTATGCTCTTACATCCTCTAAATTTGACAAGATATCCTCTTGTAATACTACGAAGGAAATTTGGGGCAAATTAGAGGTTGCACATGAAGGCACAAAGCAAGTAAGAGAAACTAAGATAAATCTTCTTGTGTAGGAATATGAAGCTTTCAACATGAAGGAGACAGGTAATTTCAGACAAGTTTGCAAGTTTCAAAAGATAATAAATGGGTTGAAAAATCTTGGAGAATAGTATGAAGAGCCCAAAATGGTGAAGACAATACAGAGATCTTTCTCAGGCAATGAATGCCCAAAGTGATAGCAATCTAGGAAGTAAGGAATCTGGACATAATGAGTCTAGAAGAACTTATGGGTTCTCTTATGACTCATGAGGTGTTAATGAAGCAAAAAAAAATGCAAAAGAACTAAAAGGCAAGAAAATAGTTGATCTTAAAGCTGAGTCAGAGAATGACAAATCCCAAACTAATGCATCCACAAGTGTAGATGAAGATGAGAAAATGGCAATGATTACAAGAAGATTCAAATCCATGCCAAAGAAGAAAAAGTTTAGAAATAGCTCAAGGAACAATTTTGGAAGAAATAATAGAAGGAAAGAAACACCCACCTATTACAATTGTGGGAAGCTTGGACCATGAAGTTTGACTTTCTAGGGCCAGACAATAGACAAAATGATCAACAAAAGAAGAGTTATACTTCATAATTTGACAGAAGAAATAATAGAAACAACAACAACAACAACAGAATAGCAAAAAATTTTAGAAGAAAAAGAAAGCTCTAGCAACATGGGAGATGGTAGAGAACATTATAAATGAAAGTGAGAGTGAGGAAGATGAAGAACTGAAGTATAAATCAGCCAACTCTCTTCTTAATTTCATGAAAATCCATGAAGTGCAGGTAAATTTTGATTTTGAAACTCCCAATCATGAAGAAATGTGAAAAAGAATTATATTCAAATTTTATGACTTTGAAAAAGAAGTACAAAGAGACTAAAAAGGAGCTCAAATGAATTACAAATGAATGCTCCAAAATAAAGGAAGAAAATTCCAAGCTCAAGAGAAACAATAACATCAATAGCATACTTAAGCAAGTGGTAATTGAGAACAATGCTGTAAAAAAGACATTGACTTCCACCCTATTAAGAATTAAACTAAAAAGAAAAGGTGGACAACAACAACACAAAAAATTTGAGCCTAAACAAACTACAATTTAGGTTCCAAAGATAGTTGCGAATGAATTTAATGCAACCCAAATTCTTTTAGTTAAAATAGTACTACCCAAGAAACAATGGGCACCAACGTTACCTACAACTAATCCACCTGGACCCATTCCTAAATGGGTACCAAAAGTTAAGACTTAACTTTATCTATGCAGGTGTGCTTGGGAGCCACGAAAAGTAGCACATGGTATATCGATAGTGGTTGCTCAAGGCACATGATAAGGAATAAGGAGCTATTCATGGAGCTGAAAATCAAAGCTGGTAGAACAGTAACCTTTGGTAATAATGGTAAAGGTAGAGTAATTGGGATCAGTAAGGTCGACCAACCATCACCTGCTATAATTTCAGATGTCCTTTTAGTGTAAGAATTGAAACACAATCTTCTTAGTGCAAGTCAGTTTTGTGACAAAGGCTACAAAGTTGTGTTTGAATCTCAATCTTGTTCTTTACTAGATAAGTCTTGATCAGTTATAATATATAGTAGAAGACATGAAATTATATATTTGGTTGATCTTTCTAATATTCAAGCTAAGTATCTTGTTGTGAATGGCAATGAACCCCTGTTGTGGCATAGAAGGCTATGAGATGTCAAGAAAAATTTGATTGAAGATTATACAATAAAGATATTGTTGCTAGCTTACCAAAACTCAAATTTGATAATAAGTTGTGTGATGCTTGCATGAAAGGTAAGCAAGTAAAAGAATTATTCAATTCAAACAAAGAAGTATACATGACCAAACTCCTTCAATTACTACATATGGATTTAGTTGGACCGACAAGGATAAGAAGCCTTGGAGGAAACATTACACATATGTCATTATTGATGACTATAGTAGATTTATCTGGATAATGTTTCTAGTATCCAAAGATAAAGCTTTTTCATTCTTTGAAGTATTTTCCAAATGTGTACAGAATGAACAAAGCTCTCATATTATTGCCATAAGGAGTGATCATGGTATAGAGTTTGAAAATCATAGATTCACTGATTTTTGTGAAAGTAATGGTATCTTTCAAACTTTCTCTGCACCAAGAACACCCCAACAAAATGGGGTAGCTAAAAGAAAGAATAGATCCTTACAAGCAATGGCAAGGACAATGTTGAGTGAATACAACCTTCTATAGTATTTTTGGGCTGAAAAAATGAACACCACATGTTATATTATTCATAGAATCTTTGTTAGATCCATACTCAACAAAACTCCATTTGAATTATACTTTGGCACGAAATCAAATATTTCATATTTTCATATTTTGGGTTTAAGTATTTTGTTCTTAACAATGGAAAAGAAAACCTTATAAAATTTGATAGTAGATCTGATCAAGGTATATTTCTAGGCTAATCCATTATTAGCAAAGCATTTAGAGTGTACAACTTGAGACTTAAGATTGTAGAGGAATCCATTCATGTTAAATTTGATGAACATACTAACTCTATAAAAAGAAATAGTGATTTTGATGACCAAACAGATAATCTTCTAACAAATGTGGAGAAACTAAAATTACAAGATAATCAAGTAGAAGCTCCACTATCAGAGACAATGATGGATGAAGCTGAACCATCCACAATAGAGGTAAATGAGGAAGGTAACTCATCTCTTCCCAAAGATTGGAGGTTTATGCATGCTCGTCCTAAAAATCAGATAACTAGTGATGTGTTGGATAAAGTTAGAACTAGATCATCCTATCACAAAATATGTGGTAATTTTGCTTTTATTTTTCAATTAGAACCAACTTGCATAGACCAAGCATTAGAAGATAAAAATTGGTTTTTAGCTATGCAAGAAGAATTGGATCAATTAAGAGAAATGATGTGTGGACTATTATTCCAAGACCAAACCATCAATCTATTATAGGAATAAAATGGGTCTTCAGGAACAAACTGGATGAATCAAGAATTGTTGTAAGAAATAAGGCAAGATTAGTTACAAAGGGGTATTGTCAAAAAGAAGGTATTGACTTTCAAGAGTCGTATGCTCCTGTTACAAGGATTGAAGCCATTAGAATACTTCTTGCATTTGCATCATATATGGATTTCAAACTATATCAAATGGATGTAAAGAGTGTATTCTTGAAAGATTTCATTAATGAAGAGGTATATGTGGAACAACCCCCTCGGTTTGAAGATCCCCATTGTACAAATCATGTATTTAAACTCAAGAAAGCCCTCTATGGTTTGAAACAGGCTCCTAGCGCTTGGTATGAGAGGCTAAGCAAGTTTTTGATTGAGAAAGGTTCTTCAAGGGGTAAAGTGGATACCACTCTCTTCATTAAGCATGTAAAAAATGATATACTTATAATTTAAATTTATATTGATGATATAGTATTTGGTGCAACTAATGAAAATCTTTGCCAAGAGTTTTCTAAGACTATCCAAGGAGAATTTGAAATGAGCTTGATGGGTGAACTCAATTTCTTCTTGGAACTGAAATCAAACAACAGAAAGAAAGAATCTTCATTCACCAAGTCAAATATACAAAAGAACTTCTAAAGAAATTCAACATTGAAGATGGTAAAAGATATGGAACACTAATGAGTACTTCAATAAAGATAGACAAAGATGAAAGAGGTACATCAGTATGTAACAAACTACATAGAAGAATGATAGGATCATTATTATATTTGACTATAAGTAAACCAGATATATTATTTAGTGTCTGCATGTGTGCTAGATTTTAGTCAAATCCTAAAGAGTTACACATAATTGCAGTAAAGAGAATCTTTACATACCTAAACAAAACACACAACTACTCCCCCACACTTGAACTAAACATTATCCTTATTATGAAAAATAAAATAATAGAATAAAGGACTTCCCTAAAACATGTCAGACTACTCATCAGAGGAGGCATCTGACTCATCATTATCAGTTGGTGGATGGAATGGTTGAAAAACTGGAGTGGAAAAGACAACCAAGCTTGCAACCTAAAACAAATTGCAGTTCTGAAACATAGATTGCATTGCCATAGCATGATCCATCAGGAAGTTAATTTTCTGTGTTGTCTATTGCTACCAATGCTCATTGAAATCTTGCATGTCTAAAATTTGGTCTTGTAGACTATCTAGTGTGAGTGTGCTACTTTGGGAATGTCTTGATCATCTTTGCTGGGAAGAACCTAGGGCAGTGGATGATGACCCCAATCTTTGGCTTGAACCACTAGTCTATTCCTATTATTTTATAACTGCATCATCTCTTAGAGGGAGAGGTGGATAGATGTCTTCTTGTGGTTTGACACGAACACCCTCCATGAGGCACAGTTGACAAATTAGGGAAGGATGGCTAAGGTTGCTTGTCAACCTTTCGGTTAGAAAAGAAGTTATGGAATTCTTATCATCCTCCCCACATCAACAGACAATCATGTCATGATAGCAACATTTAGTAGAGCTCCTTCTTTGGTAACATCCGAAACATGGCTAGAAGGCATCAATTTAGCAGAAATAAAATAGTGTCATGATCGTGGGATTGCTCTTAACTAACCTCATGGAAAGCTGATTACTCTTTCATGTTGCATCTTCCATCTGCTACTCGTCCTAGCCAAACGAGCAATGATTGTATCGAAATCAGGATCTTGCACTAGCCATGCAGTATAGTCATCTGCTTTAATATCTTCCAACCTGATATAGTGGTCTATAGAAGACCTATCAAATGAAACTAGCTTCCCTCTCAAAAGAATTCTCTTGTGATTGGGATCCACTGAATATTGTGCTCTAGATTGGCATAGAATTCCCTCACCAATGAAATCATAGGTCACTCAGGTTGAGCCACAAATCTCTTCCACTGCCATTGGGTGATGTTATTCTGGATGTCATAGCATGTCATGTCAATGCCCCTCTCGCATATCCCTTCACGATTTATAATGGTGGTGATGTATAGTTGTTCCGCATGTTCATTGAAAAATGTGGGCTCAAACTCTACCCTCCGTCTCTTGAATTAGCCAAAAGGTGTAGGTCTTTGTGGACGCATACTAATAAACTTTAAAAATAGAGAACCTCAATACGATAAATAATCCAAAGATAGCAAATCCCAAATCACACCAAAGCACTTCACCGCTATCCTAGAACCACATAGACAATCGAGTATACTCAAGTAAGTCTCATCTAAATGCAACTTGTATTACAACAAACACCTACCATTCAACACAATTTCAAGGCATCTTTCAAGCATGACAACAATCATAAACAAATCATGAAGCATTATGCATGAAAATTCAACAAAGTAGAAGCCAAACATTCCATTAAACACGACGAGCACAATTGGAAATTCACCCTACAATCCATATTCATAGATTCAAAACCAAGCATATGCAAATGCATAATGAGTTAAAAATGAACCTTCATAGATCATAATCCAAACACTTTTAAGATATGGACAAATTCACTTCACAAACCCACAAACATCACACCACTCTAAGCATATATATCCACACACATCATAGCATAATTTCTACTTTTAAAATCAACATAATCTTCTCTCAAACATTTCATCAAACACCTAACAAGTAATTTGAAAAATCAATCTTTCCATCACAAAATTCCATCTTCTTTTCTTGAAAATCACAAGAAAAGATTAAAAAAGGATCAATGAGGTATCAAAGAATGGATTTTGCCATTAAAATCAACACACCCATCTCTAAAGCAATTTATCAAACACCTCATGTGCAACATGAAAACTCAACTTTTCATCACATAAACCCATCTTCTTCCTTTGGAAATAACAAAAGATAATTAAGAAGAATCCATTGAAGTAAAAATGAGTGGATTTCACCTTGGTTTCTTAAAGCCTCAAGTCTCTTTGAGAACCTAACTTGGGAAGAAGACTTGTAGAAGAAAAGGTGGAGTAGAGATTTCGAAATCAGAGAGATGGAAGAGGAATGATGTATTTGGGAGATTTAAAGAGTAAGATTGGTGGTGAAATGGGAGGGGTTTGATGGGGGAAAGAAAGGGTTGAAGTGTGAAGAAGAAGAGGGGGAAATAAGGGATTTTGGGTTTAGAGAGAGGAAGGGAAAAGGGCTAGGCACGAGTGGGAAGATTCGGGGGGTGGGTTAAGTGGCATTGGCACCTGCTGCCCCTTTTGCACAAATTTTTTTATTTTTATTTTTTAAACTTACCTCTGCCCCTCTCTTCTGGCATCTTGTGATGATTTTTGGGCTTTGAAACTTCATGTGCTTTGCTTCCCTTCTGCAAGACTTTTATGGATCACTTTGATTTGGTCCACAACTCTATCACTTGCATCATGTGATCCTTGCTTTAAATCTTCACTACTTTTGCATTCAATTGCCTTGTTTCAATGTTTTTCAACCTGTTAGTGATATAGAAGAGCAAATTATTCAATGCAAACAAAATATAACATATAACTCAAACAAACTACCCTAGTGCTAACTTATCAACTAAAGAACAAATCAACTTTATCTAATAACTCAAATTAATTGAAAGAAAAATAAAAACTCAAAAGCTTGGGTTGCCTCTCATGAAGCGCTTGACTTCCCTTTTTACTGATTCCCAAGAAGAGTTTTTGCTTGCTCTAGTTGACTAGGCAACTATCCAAGTTTGTGTCCTTGCACTGCTTCAAGAACTTTACCTAGTTGTGTTTCCATCTTTTTCATAGAAGCATCTATGTTGTTCAATCTTGAATCCACATGTTGAAACCTTGTATCATTAGTCTGAAATTGATTTTGCGTTGCTTGCATGAAATTTTGCAAGGATTCTTCTAGACTAGGCTTTATCTTTGTTGGCTGAAAAGAAGATCCAGCTTGATTCTGGTTGCGCTCATTACTCTAAGCGAAGTTAGGATGATTTCTCCACCCCAAATTATAGGAATTTGAGTATGGATCATTCCTTGGTCCCTGTTGGTTGTAGAAATTCAGTGCATTGGCTTGCTTAGCATGTCCTACAAAATTTTCCTTGCAGAGGCAAACATTACATGTGTGACTAGATATACCACAAAAGGAACAAACCTCTAATGAGGTAGGCTGTGGTTGCTTCATGCTTGCCACCACTGAACACAATGACTTCATTTGTTTAGCCATCTTCGATATCTACATAGATAAGTCTGTATTAGAACTTACTTTATAAATACCTCTAGACTTACCTCTCATACTTTTCTATTGGGAGTTGGCTCCTAGCATCTCATACAACTCATATGTCTCCTCTGGAGTCTTCTCTCCCATGGCTTCCCCTATAGCATTATCAACTAGGGGTTGACATGGTTGTATTAGTCCATTATAGAAAAATTGATTAAGCAGTTCTAATGGATATCTATGATGAGTGCATTGAATCAATATGGCTTTGAACCTTTCCCATGCCTCAAGGAAGGATTCTCCATCCAGCTAAGAGAACATGACAATCTTACCTCTCAGTTCAGTAGTCTTGGCATGGGAATAAAACTTGCCTATGAACTTATTGTAAATTGCTTCCCATGTAGTCAAAGAGTCAGGTGTCAAGGTCATGAACCAGGTTTTAGCTACATCTTTCAAGGCACAGGGAAAACATCTCATGCATACTTGGTCTTCAGTCAATCCTTGTAATGGAAAAGTCTGGATTGTTGCATAAAAATCATGCATGAAAGTCAGTGGGTCTTTTGTAGCTATATCATGAAATGATGGAAGCATATTGAAATGAATTTTCTTGATTTTATAATTCCTAACTTCATCATTCAATGCAATGCATGAGGGTGAAATGCCAATGGTAGGATGTACAAACTCTTTCATAATTTGTTCAACTACCTGAGCTGGTTGAGCCACACTATTATCTGTGTTGTCTACCATTGTAACTTCTTCTTGATTCTCTTCTTGAATTTCCTCTTCCTTAGGGATGTTTTTAGGCTCAACTTCTGCCTTTACTCTTTGATCACCTAACGGAATCCAAGTTTGATTTAGCGATCTCCTTTTGTTCATTCAAGCTCTACAAAATTAAAAAGAAAATTTTAGAAATTTTATACAAAAGTATATATACAAAATCAAAAGAAAAGAAAAATTATAACTAAACTTAATTAAATCAATTTGGACCTTTTCCCCGGCAATGGCACCAAAAACTTGACAATTCAAATTATAATATCTCGCAAGTGCGCAATTGTATAATAGTACAATGTGCATGAGCAAGTTTCAGTCCCATAGAGAATAGAAAACTGATTTAATTAAATTAAGTTACTAACTAAAACTAACTTTGAAAAGATGGATAGTTGGTTTGAACTAATAAGAATAATAAACTAAAGAGATAATAAAAAATCTAGAGCTATAAAATAATGCAGGATAAATCTCAAGTGGCAAAGGTCTAAGGTTCAAATTTCACCACTTAATAACTCCCCTTGCTATTTAGATATTGGATTCAATGTTTTCTTGGGTTTGTTCTTTTATGATGATATAATTATTACCATTTGGTGTGCAGGTTTAAATCAAGCGCTTCCACTTGTTTCAATTACCTATGGTGTGCAGTATAATTGAGGTGAAAACCCATTACGATCAAGAACTATGAACCAAGTAGAATGGTTGTGCAATAGGTGTGCACCTTAACCTTCTACTTTTCTCATTCAAGGAAGCTCATGGTTGTGCATTAGGTGTAAGTCTTAACCATGCATAGACAATTAATAAGATTTATGAAACTGGTGATCAAGGAATCACACAAATCAAAAGATTGGAATAAAACCCATGAAAAAAAAATATAGAATTGCATTAAATAATCAATAATATAAATAACAAGATTCATCAAAAAGGGCTACGTCTTTAGGCTAGAAAGATAGAATTATTTCATGAAGAAAATAAAAGATACTCCCTTCATGAAGAATATCATACTACAATTATCCTTCTAAAATTTCTTTGCCCTTCTTGAATCTCATTCTTTACTCCACCAAAAGTCCTAGCCTCCCCTCTAAGGACTACTAAAAACTACTAAAAATAGGCTTAAAAATGTAGCTTTTCTACATACTAAAATAATATTAAAAAAACTAATTAATCTATGGTTTGATCAGCCGCTAGTGCCGGCAGCGCTAACACATTGATCATCCTGCCTCCTTGCTGCTTCAGCTCCTTTCCTTTGTTGCTTCATTTGTCATCTGTCACTGCTTTGTTTCTCCATATCTTCTTGCTTGTTCTCCTTTTCTCCACTCTTCCAATAACCTAAACACACAGTAAAAATATGTGAAATTGGCATCAAACTACTTAAAGATTATATAAAATTAAGCCTGAAAATACAAAATATAAGTAACTAAAATTCACTCATCATTAGGTTTCTTTAAAGAGTGAATTTTGGGCAATTTTATGAATTATGTGAAATTAACATAGAGAAATTGATTACTATCAAAATTATTATGTTTTAAAACTTGTATGGAGTAATTTGGATTGGTGTAATTGAATTTTTTACTATGATCTAATTAAGGGTTAAAGAGGGTTTTTGTGTATATCTAAAATACATTAGTAAGAAATGAATTAAGAGTTGCAATTGTAAATGATTGAGATTATTGCACTATACATGATCTAAGAAGGATAAAAAGGTATAAAGCTAGAGGAATGGTTTGGAGCTAAGAGCCCAAGGTAAGTAGGCACCCCTCCTTTGATTAGTTATATTACATGATTGGGGATGAAAATCCCACTTGATTACGTCCAAGCAAAGTTGTTGTGGTTGGGGATTGTGAACATCCTTTCTGTGTTTGAGATTAATGCATTTGATTTGTTGGGATAGTGGGTATCCCTTGGATTGGGCAAGTGATGTTTGTTGTAGGATCATTATTCTTGTATATGGTTATCTGTTGAAAGGGATAAAGAACATCCCATTGAAGAGCATGTGTAAATTGTGGAATCTAATAATGATAATGATGAAATGGTAATGTTTGAGATATGGAACATTTAGCATGAATTGAGTCTATTGTAGAAATTGAATATAATGGATTTGAATTTTGATTATATTTTGTTATTACATGCCTACTTACTGAGTTGCCCGGATTCACACCTTATTGTTTAATGTTTATCTGACAGGCTAGGTGAAGAATTCCCATTATATATTGGGACTAGTAAGCAAGATGAGAAGACATATTCTTATGGTGTGGTTAAATGTTGGGATTAGAATCCCATTATATGTGTATAATTGTATTTAATGATTTCAATCAATGTACAATTGTAATTAATATATTTTAATTGAGTTGTATTTGATATTGAAGAAACTAAATTAATATGTTGTTAGTAGTGTCACATATTAATGATTTAATTATCAGTTTATTAATGGAGATGATTCTACCTAAATCTTGGGTTGTGGGCGAGTGGGTGCATATGTTTATAATTTATATTATTGCATTATTATATTTGATAAATAATTATACATGTTAAACCCTAATAATTTAGGGGATATTCTATCCTTTTTCTGAAGAAAATAGTCAAGTTCCAAAATGGGACTCGAGACCCTACTTTAAAAGTGGGCAAATTTAGGTAAAAAACAGTGCTAAAAGGTAAGTCATGCCTCGAAAGGTGGGGCAGGAGAAAATGGTATTAGAGCCTAATAACTTATCTGTGTGATAAGTTTAAGTTGAGAATGGAGCCCAGATACATGATGGCATTGGATTTTCGAAGAAATAGATAATGACATGTGAACTTTTGAAAAATTTAGAAGAACATAGAAATGGAAAAGGAATATTATTTGTGTGTTAAAGGCATGAGTTAGGGAATTGAGGCACTAACAAATTTATAGAAATGATGAATTTATTGAAATGGTGCAATGGTAGTCGAAATATAGAGTTGATTCAATGTTTGATTAAGATGAGATGATAAATATTTGTGATGATTAGGGTAGCTCAGTAATGTTTGGTGATGCTGATGTGCATCTTGTTTGAATAATTAGTTTGTTATTGCTTTAGAAGGTATGTAGATTTGAAATGATGAAACTGTGAAAGTTTGATGAATAAGTTTTGGCAATTGGATTTGGTTTGGTTGTTTAATTGAATTATGATGGTATCGTTGGATTTCTTTGATCAAAATGGTTATGTGACTTTGTTGGCTATTGAATTGTTTTGATTGAATGTATATAAGGAATCTTGAGTATGGCTCCATGTGTTTTATTATTATAGTTGGTTATTGTAAATGATAGTATGTCAATGAATGTTTTATTGAATAACTTTGCTTATGAATAAATGGATTGAATAAATTATTGGATAGGGGTAGTGACTATCCCCTTTGTTTGATTATATGTGGGCTATTGTAAGTGATTGGC